>JAMLFT010005531.1:0-17426 GCA_026544285.1 Pachyrhizus erosus | reverse complement strand
TTAATTCTTGATATGAGATTTTAATCCTTTATTTTTTTATCTTGTGATTTGCACCTTCTAGTTTAAAAAATTCACAATTTTGTTTCATTTTTAATTTTGCATAAATATTTTAATTAATTTAATTTTTAAGATTGTTTTATAATCTAATTTTTAGTTTATATTTATTATTTGTTAAAAAATAACTTTTTTTAAGTTTATGTATTATTACATGCTCATTACATATTGATATGTCAATAAGTTAAAAATTTGTTAACTCAATTTTTAAATGTAACATATAAAAAAAAAACAAAAAAAAATATAATCACGTTATATTTTTACTTAGATACATAAAAAATGAGTTATATTAGAAGATAGAGATTTCAATAAATTTATATAAATAATTAAAAATAATATAAAATTTTTACTATACATTATACAAATATTTTTCCCTTTTAGTTGTGAGCCTTAGGTCATTGTCCCTCTAGCCTAAGCCCCAACCAACTCTACTCATATTTTTCATCATTTTTTTTTTCAAGTCTACCATTTAAATTATATTATAACTGTAAAATTAATTTATAAGTGATTACATAACAATAGTTAGTAGTTAAATATAGAACATTGCTAACAATAATTTATAAAGTTCCAAAGTACATATTTTATCCAAATCAAGCTATTTACTTATATGTTGTTAACATGTGTAGAATGTTAAATTAATTATTGACTTAAATATGTTTTTGGTACCTGATAAATTTGTGTTTTTGGTCCCTTATATTTTTTTTCTAACTTTTTCATCCTTAATAAAAATTTTATTTTGTCAATAAAGCGTCATCTAAATAACTTTATTTACTATTCAAAGTGTTATCTAAAGAACTTTAAAAACAAAAAACAAAATTAAAAAATTTTAGGAACCAAAAAGTTAGAATTTTTTTATTAAAAACCAAAAGCAAAACTCAAAATTTATCAAGGACCAAAAACATATTTAAATATTAATTATATAATTAATCTATTTTTATGATTAACATTAATCATAGAAAAATATTTAAAAAACTTAAAAATCACAAAAAAAGATGAAAAATAAAAACATTATAACCATTTGCTTACGCGTCCATTCCATAATGCAAGTCTAGTACACATTGCCCCAGTTTTTATAAGCCTCTATAATTTTCACATCATTGTTCAATTATCTTTTTATTATAAGATTGTAGTATTTAATGCATGGACAAATGCTTTGTTAGTGACATGTAAATCATGTGTCATTTTTCATTCTTTTGATCTCGTTTGGTAGCACCCTTTACTAGAATTCTCATAAACAAAAATAACAACATGAAAAATAAACAACAAAACTATAATAATAACCAATTATTTCCTACTTTCTTTTCATATCCATATCCTTTTCCTTTTCCATTTCCATTTCTACATCCTGCTTTTCCATTTATAAGTTTTTTTTCACTTTCATCACCATAGATTCCATAACTTCTATGACCAATTAGTTTTAGGTTTGTTTATTTTTATTTCCTCATGTAGACATCCCTTTTGCTCTTTATCTTTTTAGAGCTTCTCCACTTAACTAACTTGTACTTTAACATAGTGCATGAAGTGATATATTTGCATGTTATGTAAGGGTTTTACTTAAAGTTGTATAACGTATGTCTAATATGAAAAGACATGTATATAAATAAAAACACGTACTATTTTAAGTATATCTAATAAAATGATGTTATTATTTATTAGTTTTTAGCGAGTCATGATTTTTAAATGTTTTTCTCAAATTTTGTGGATAGTAAAAATCGTTATTGCAAATGAATACTTTAGACTTTTAAAAAATAAAGAACAAATAATACAATTAAAACTTGTTGGTTTATAACCCAAACAATGATCGTAGTTTCATCATTTCTAAAATTCCTTTAAGATTAATTGCAAAATAAACAAAACAAATGTTCCTCTAAGACCGATAAGTATACGGGTAACTCGCTTGTTTAGGCCCGCGTCCGTTTAAGCTTGCACCCATTTAAGTTTGCTTGCCTAGCTCGTAATTTAAACGGGTTCCAATTTTTAGGGCTTGTACCTGTCCCGCGTAGTCCGCAGGTAAATAGGTAAGCATGCGACCCACAAATGATTACAAAAATTTACTATTTAATTTAAAACTAAATACAAAATATTTGTTTAATAAAAAAAATTATTGATTGTCTTACCACATTCACATCATATGATATATCAAAAATATGAATAATACAATACATCCACATTCACATCATATTATTAATTGTCTAATAAAAAAATATTAATTGTTTTTCTTTTTTTTAACTAGACACCCAAAGCTCGTGGGGCCCGCATGTAAGCTTGCATAGCTCGCAATTTAAATGAACTTAAAAAAAGAGGGCTCATACCCACATGGACTGTAGGCTATATGGGTTGGTCCGCGGGCTTTGACCCATATACTCGTCTCTAACTAAGACCAAATCATTACATTTAACATAATGACCCACTTATAGAAATTATATCATAGTTTAGAAGAATTGTCACATTGCATAAATAAATGTTCATATCGCTGATACTTCTTAATGAAGTCACACTAATGTAGAAAAAACTTTTTAAATTGGCTAAAATTGATATTTTACATCGATTATACTACCGTTACAGATGCATAAGATATAGAAAGTGATTGATTTTTACATCAGACAATAATTAATTTACAAAGTAGGATTTTTAGGTCAATTCTTTTTGTAACCGATTTTTTTAAATTGGTTTTTTTAACCAATATAAAAAGTAATTTCATAAAAATAATATTAACGTAAGTATGAACATCTCAAGTTAAACAACAATATTTAGGAATAAACTAACAAAGTTCAAGAAAAAATTGTATATAAATCAAATAAATTCACAAAAACAAACTCTTGCTAAAAAAAAACTCACAAAGTGTTGATATACGTATTTATACGAAGAAGCAAGTAAGAAAAACGTCATAGGAGCACCAAACAAAAACTGAGAACAATTTAACAAATCAAATTCATTCTTTGAACCAATATATATAAAATAATAACGAAATCAAAGATTCAACACAAATGCATGAAAAAGTTCATTAACCACGTTTATCTTGAATGTGAAAAATAACATAATTTTTACGAAAGCAACTTTCAAACACGAAAAATAACATCAATTTGAGATGAAAAAAACACACAAATGTGTAAATATTAAATGAAAAAATAAGAGTTGAAAGAAAAGGTCAATAAATCATATACGCACCACAACACGAAAGAGAAAAAATGCAAAAAGAGAGAAAAAAAAATATTTACAATGTTGTTATCTCTATAAAAGAAGAACTCGATATAACCACATAAAAAAGTGAAGCTACAAAAATGAGAGCACAATTCATTTAAAAATGAAAATGAAGGTGCAATTTTAGAGTTGAAAGTGAAAATATAAGTAGGTATAATACTTTTTATATCGATTCTCTTTGTAATCGATTTAAAAAGTCTTTACAATTTTAAAAAATTGCACTCTCACCTTAATTTTTTTAGATCAATTACTTTATAATCAATATAAAAAGTGACTATTTATAACTTTAAAAATTGTACTATTGCATTAGTTTTTTAAATTAATTCTCTTTATAATTGATCTAAAAAGTTATCATACTTTAAAAAAAGCTCTCTCGCAATTAATGTAACAAGTTTTCTCAATTTTTAAAAATTAGATTTTCACATTAGTTTTTTATATTGATTGGTTTTTACTTATCTAAGAAGTTTCTACAATTTTAAAAAAATAAAATCCCACATTAAGTGTTTAGATTGATTATTTTATAATTGATCTAAAAAGTCTTTATAATTTAAAAATTACACTCTCATGTTAACTTTTTAGATTGGTTATTTTATAATGAATCTAAAAAGTTTATATGATTTGAAAAAAATATATTCTCACATAAGTATTTTAAATTAGTTTTATCTATAATTAATCTAAAATGTCTTAATGATTTTAAGAAAGATTCACTTGCATAAATTTTTTAGATCGATTATTTTATAATGGATCTAAAAATTTGTTTGATTGAAAGTAAATAAAATAAAAATTAATAAATAATATATTAATATTATTTAATCACTGTAAACTTAATATATGATCAAGGGGGTGGGACATAACTGATCATGTGTATGTGTGAGAGAGAAAAGGGGCAGAAGGCTAGTAGGTGACATAATCAGTTACAAGTAAAAAAAGATAAATTAATCCTCAAGCCCACGAGTAACTTTGGAAACATTTAACCACAAAGTTTATTTCCTTTGCTTTCTTTAAGACTTCATGTGAAACTTTTATTCTGTGGGCTCACTTTTTTTTTTTTTGAAAAAAAAAATCATACTATTTTCATCATACCAAACAAGAAATCTTTTTTTTTTATCTTTCACTCACTTTCATTCTTCCTTTCCTGCCTATTTCTTGCTTATCAAATAGGGTGTGATTTTTTGTTTTTTAGCGTACAAAACATATGACACTGTCAGTTTTATTATTGTTGTTATTCTTAAACACGTTTTTTTTAAGTCTTTTAAACTTCCTTTAGATATCAACATTCTCAAATTGATTAATTACTCTTATTTTTTTATATGAAAAAATAATTCTTTTTCATTCCAAATTTTAACTATTTATAATTTCAATTTTTTTTATTGAATTAAGTTTTTTTTATAGTTTTAAATGTATTATATTTCAACATATATTTTAAATTTTATTTAAATTTAAAAATACTGGCAATATAGGAAATAGATTTTACTAACAGAAAAACGTTAATTTTGAAACTATAGCACATGAATAATTTCTTTCATTCTGTACCACATCTAAATTTTATTTTAAGAAATACAAATAAAATACTTGCACAAGCATAATACGCTATACAGACACATGAGATTATAAAAAGGATTGATTTAACTCAATTAATTATTAATATAAATTTTGCAATATATGTTATTATTTAATTTTATTTCGATTTTTAGGATTAAAAAATAATTTTGTATTATTAATTCATCATACAACTCTGTGTACATGCGCATTGTGTTATTTTGTCATCAGAACTAGCTAGGAGTCATCCAGAACTTGATTAATAATTTGCATTTATCAAATTAATGGATTGTTGCATTAACTCATCATGATCATGCATGTTTTTAGGGGATAATTAATGTTAAGACAGAAGATTCTTTTGATCATAAGACAAGAAAATAATGATTGATATCAATGAGAGAAGCCTACAAACTATTATTAAGTTTGTTGATAATTTTCTCAATAACACTACGAATAAAAGAAGAAATTAAAAATTAATTAATTAATTTTTATAAGTTTAAATTAACTTATATACTTAAAAATTAGACGAGAAAATTTATAAAAATCAAAGTCAATAATTGATTTTAACTTATAAAAAAGTTTAATTTATTTTTATTGTTTATAAATATTTATTGAAAAATGATCTAAATAAATTAAATATGAAATTTGGTGTACTTTTTTTCTCTCTCAATTATAATTAAAAAAAAATGCAGCCACCATTGATGTGAGATCGTGCTCTAATTAGCTATTTAAAATACGATAAAAAAAAAAAAAGTGTACACGGTCAAATCAACATTATTATAAAGTAGCATTTTTCATATAATAATGTATAGAATAGACGTTAAGTAGCCGTTGCTCTTTGGAACTAGTTTCTGCATTGACCTCAGAACACAAGTAAACTTCCATTTTCGTTACCTAATCTACCTTCGCTCATAAGCAACTGTCATTTCCATTAGACCATTTCCCACGCTCGATAGACATTAGCCGTTGGGTTCAGTCGTCAGCGAGCAATTCAAATATTAGCCTTCGATGATAATGTGTGCTTCATTTTTTGCGGTTGACTTCAGTAATTCATACTGATCCACATCATATTTGTTTACGTTAATTTAGATCATTAAGTTAACAACAATTAACTAAATGGATCTGTAATTAAGTATCTGAGATTCTTTTTTATATGTACATGTAAACAAAAAAAAAAAAAGTAATAACTTACATACCAATAAACTGAATTAAACTTCTTGACACAGCACTTGAGCATATGTCAGCAACACCTCTAGTCTCTTCACTGTATTTTACTATTTTGACCCAATACAAGGATTGGTGACATTATTCTATCTATGATTGATGTAATAATATATACGAATAAAAGGGTATAGCGTTTTTCTGAATTGACTTTTCAAGTCAAGTAAACCTCCCTTGGTGAAACCTAATTTACCTGCTCATTACTTGCTGCGTTTTTCTGTTTTGTTGGTATCTTATGTGGGTTGCATTTAAATGATGTAAATTGCAATTTTATATGCAAGGAGGGCCGTAGCAACCACTTTCATTGTGCTGTTTATTTAGTAAGTAATATATGTTGTATTCTTAAACCCCTGCACAACTTGTGCTTTGGTTTCTTTCTATGATGAATTCTTTTTCTTATAAAAATAAAATTATCTTTTTTGGCGTGTAATGTGTATCAAAAGAAAAATTATTAAGTTGTTTGATATTATTATGGTCTAACTAATTCCTATACAATATATAATAAAATATTTTTATTCTTTTTTGTAAATTAAAAAATTTTGATACAAAAATTTATGAAAAAATTAATTGAGACTATAGATATTTAGTGATCTTAAACTATTTAATATTTTTTTTTATAAAAGACAATCTTCATCTAATAAAAAAGAATTAATTACTCTTAGAAACAAAAATTACTTAGTCTTTTAATAAAACTTTTTTCATACATAAAATTTAATTAATATGCTTCAAAGAGCAGCACAATAAAAAAAAATAGTCTTATCTCATATAAAATCGAGTATATATCTTGTTAATTATTAAAAAATTTAATAAGAAAAAGATACACACACAGAGTTTAAATAATAATTAAAAAAATTTCACACCCATTTTCTATTTTTGAATATCTCTCTTTTATTAATTTTTTTTAATATTAATGATAAAGTCACTTACATAAATCACGTGTAATTTGGCTGGATTAAAGGGCAGCTATTTATATGTATTACTTATCATAAGATTTTTCTTAATAATTTTCTCTAACATTTTTCCCTGTTTCTCTGTTCTTTATAAAATTATAAATCATATAATCTAATTTCTTTTAGCTGGTTATGATCTACTTTTTTTTTTTCATAGCGGGTATAATCTACTTTTCTTACTAGCTAGTACTATAAATACCAATGCTGAATCTAAACCTATTCTACCTTCGGCATAAACTAAGCAATAGACATTCCCATTTTCTAATGGGTTCGTCGTACAATATTTTTAATCATATCCGTATAGAATTCTTCTTCTTTTTTACCCCTCTTCTGCACTAATTAATTAGTTCGTTCGCAGAATAAATGCTTGTAATATTTTTTTTATTCTTTATAAAATTTACGTAATTCTCACGTCAGACACAAATCATATAATGACTTTTGTATAAATTTTTTAATAGTAAAAATTATATTAAAAATAATATGTTATCAGTAGTTTTTTTTATTCGTCAGCAGCAAGCAATAATTAACTTATCAATGTCATGTCTAATTTAGCACCTCAGGGATCATAACAAAATTGTTCAATATGATATGTATGATATTTAAGCTTTTCTTGTTAGAATTTTCGATTAAGGATTTGCAGAGAACTTATATTGCATTGACATTCTTGTTCGTTTATTTTTTATTATGCCTCGATTTGTGTTTCTAGTGTGACCTCAATCACATATAATATATCCTTCTAGATAACTATTTAGGTTAGTGTGAGACTGCATGTTTTTGGTTACATACATCCATGCTCCTTTTTTGTTATGAAATGAAACATGTTTTGATGACCTATATGCATATCCATCCATAAACCTACTAACCACCCCTGCTGATTGTGATTTTCTCCATATATGAAAATAAGAAGTTAGTAGTATATTAGACCACAAATGAAAAATAAGAAATGGCACTAAAATAATGCATAAAGTTCTGTATTAGAGTAACGTATACAATATAACATAAAATAAGAATATAGCAACATAAATACAATACGAGTCACATATACAATATAACATGAAATAAGAATATAGCAACGTATAACATACAAAATTTATATAAAACACTAGTTAATATTAAATTAAAAGAATCTGTATTCCTTGAAACTAGTTATTTAAAATCATTATATCTTTTTGATGTTGTTTGAACCCATATTTACTTTATAAAGAACTAGTCAAAACATATGCAATATATGCGCTGGTAAAAAAAAAATCATATATTGCAATTTTTTATAAATATATATGATTTTTTTTTTTACACTCAACTTAATTATTATAAGTTTTTTAAGACTTCAATTATTATTTTTATGAATATATATAATTTTATATATTGTATGTATTTTAACTGAAGTTGAATAGTATCACTAGGATGATAAAACATTTAATACAACTATATATCTAAACTCATATTTAACATCATTAATTAAGTTAAAACTATATGTGTTAATTGATCCACACATTTAATAATATTTTTATATTAATATATGTTGTTAAACTAATAATAAGGTGTGTGTTTTTTACTACATGTGTAATTAAAATTCAAAATATTGTTTAAATTAGTTAAATAATTTGTGTAATGATAAATTAATATATAATTATATATCTGATTTAAATTTAAAGTTCCACAATTTTAAAACGAAAACAATTCTCATTTCCCTTAATTGTTTTTACTTGATACATCCCGAACACAAAATTGGTTAAATTAAAAAAAGTTATCAAGCGATATAACTGTAAAGTTTGTCAATTTGTATCAATTGTATGTATGTATATATTCATTTATTTATATTTAAATAATATATTATTTGTCAAAATAACAAAATGCAATGAAATATTCATTAGGCTTTTTACTTGTATACAATTTTATAAACTTAATTTATTTTATAAAAACTTTTAATTCATTTGATTATTATTCTAAAAAAATTTATAAAGTGATATAAATGCAAAATTTTACACATGATGTCAATTGATATTTTCCCTATATATGTGGCTTTGCTTGTTTTTTTTTTTTTTAATTTTTTTATTTTAATGTGGTAAAAAAAAAGTCATGGCTAATACCATGACTGTAGTATAATTTGATGGTGAATTATATATTTTAAATTATTATATTTGGTTTTGCAGTCTTATTGGGAATAAATATCGTTTTAAGTTGAAAACATTAATTAAATTGATTTTTTAGTCTTTCACAACATCACAAATTTCGAACACAGGTTGTGATAAGTACTTATATTTACTGATAGTATATATTGAACAGAATATCTTTAGAAGAGGCCACATGTGAAAAAGAAAAAACGGTCTTTGAATTAAGGATATGTTCCGGAAGATGGTTGCAAAAAGTTTAAGTAATGCCTTGAGTAAAGAGAAAAGGAGAAAACTTTTATGAAGAATGTGCAGCACCGATCCAGATATATCCTGCAATGCAATGTCCAAGAGTTTTTCCCCCAAACTAAAATAAGGTTATGGTGCATGTGCATCAAATCTTGGTCAAAGTCAAAATGGATTTGCCTTCGAGTTGGGCTTTCAAAATCCACCTTGTTTGGGACAAAAAATTAAAAGCAGCTGGCTATCTACGTCTCATCTCCATATCATGTGGTTAGAGAAAACTTTTAATTTATACAACACAAAAAAATGGAAGGGAAAATCACATGTTTCCTTCCTATTATAAGCGAAGAGAGACTATGAAATAAAAAGATATAAAGACTAAAAGTGAATACTCCGCAATCTACATTATTTCTTTGAAAGTGCATTATAGAAGCTGCTTCTTGAGCTCATATTCATTGGGCTGGGAATTAGGACCTTTAGTTGCACTTTTAAAAACCAGAAAACCATAAAATGTAAATTAGGGGGGAGGCGGGTTTAAATAATATTGTTCTTCTGTTTATTTTTAAATATAAATTATTTTGATTCAATTATACTTTTAATTTTTTAAATATCCTAATTATATCATTTTAATTTTCCCATCATTTAAGTTTTTAAACTCTCGTTCACACGCGCACACATATATCGCAAATTGAATTTCAAGTACATAGCCACGCAAAAGAAAAAAAAAAAAAATTAAAACTTAGGGAGAACCGCACCTCCGATATGGGCTCTGGGCCTGGAATTTCCCTTAATCCGTTCCTCTTTGTAATGTGTTAAAATTTTAAGTACTAATGCTTATTTTTAATTTTATTTCTATTTTTTATTTTCCCATAGTATTTTCTCATTATTTGTTAATAAAAATATTAATATTTCTAGATACAATTGGTGCTAAATTATGTAAAATGTGCTCAATTAAGTAAAACTTTTCCTGACAGAAATTTTCCGTACATATAAATAAAAAATTGAACTAAAGACCTTATGCTTAAATGATTCGATCCTCATCCAGCATTCTACTCTAATCGCATGAGATACCAATTTTTTGTTATGCGTGAAAGGAGAGATAAACAGATTATTGTAATGAATAATGAGATCTGAAAATATATGATTATATATCAAAGTATTATTAAAAGCCACATGATTGTTTAATTAAAATTCTTTTATATCACAAAATCATATCATATCTGTCATTAGAATACTTGCAATTATCGAATGGCATAATATATTCCAGGAATCCGGTTGCCATTGTGTAAAATTAATATCGATTAAAGCAGGGACAAAACTAAAACAATTATAAGACAAAGAATTAAAAGTTCCACACAAGTTTGTCTGAAAGTTGTTTTCAATTTTTGCTGGTTTAAAAGAATAATTATCGGACGGATAGAGTTGAGTTTTTACAAAATAATATGTTGTGCGGTACATAAATTAATTTTCATTTAAAAATAAGCAATTAACCTAAACAGATAGTACTTGAATGAATAAATAAAGATTAAATGAATATTATATAATTTTAGATTATCATCATAATTACTAAAATATATAAGAATTACCCATAATAAAAATTATAACATGATGACAAGTGGCTACTTGTTGGGTTGAAAAAAAAAATGATAGAATTAACAATATCGACACCTTCTAGGTATGGTTTTATTCTCTTTATATAAATTTAAAAAATCATATTGAATTCACCTGTAGGTTAATTGTATTTAAGGTATTATTTTCTTTGACTGACATGGGTATTATGGGTTTGTCTTTAAAAGGCTTTTAATGGATTAATAAAGAAGGATATTTATACAACATATTATTTTTGATTCTTAAGGGATATAAGGCTTTATTCATGTACCCTTCAGCTAAGGCCAACACACTAGAGGGTATTGTTGTTTACATGTGTGATCTAAGTCCTCTGGTCTCTTGACTAAATGATTTTTAAATTAAATTTTGATAAAACATATTTTTAATTTTTATATTTTGATATTATTTTTTTTCGGTCTTTAAACTTTTACATTAAATATTTTAGCTCTTAAATTTTATAAAATATATATTTTTAATCATTTCTTACTTTCAAATGATATAAAATATATACAAGGAGGAACTATAAATATATATTTTATAAAATTTAAAGCCTAAAATATTTGATGTAAATGTTTGTTGACTACAAATAATAATTAATAAAATAAAATAATGAAAAACGTATATTTATCTATTAATTTTTAATCTATAACATTGTATTATAATATATATTATTTATCATAAATTTAATATTATTTATATATTTAAATTTATTTATTTACTGTAAGTTTTATTTATTATATAATTTACATATTTAAATATATTTACTTATTATAAATGTTAATTATATGAAATAAAATTTTTTTGTGTATTGCAAAAATTAAAATACTAATTACATAGAATAGAATGTTGCTACTCAACACGTAAAAGTAAAGAAGCTTAGGTTGCCTTTCTTAGCTTTTAAGTACATTGTTACGGAAGACACAAGAAGTAAGTGAAAGGTACTTGTAGGTGTGGTATTAAGTATTTGATGTTGTGTTTCATATAATTGTTAGTTGTACAAGATATTTGTGATTCTTAAAATAACAGAGTAAACTTCGAAGCTTTTAAAATCAAAGTCGATCTTTAGCATTTATTAGAATTAATAATTATTTGATTAGGTCGTATCAGTAGGACATATGATCTAATCTATATTAAATTTAAGTAAGATTTTTTATAAAATAAATTACGTTAAAGCTTTTATAACAAGACTATTTAATTAAAAAGTTAGATTTTAAGTTTATTTATTTATTTAACAAGCTATATATTCAGGTAAATATAAATAATATTTTTCAATAATATTATTTATTACATTAATGTTTTTTATTATTTATTAAATTACTTATTTATTTATCATTTTAAATTATAAGTACATTGATTTATATAAAAAGTCAATTCTACAAATTTATTAAAAGATAAATTTATGTTTTATTTAAAATTCTTAATGCAAAATAAAATTTTAAATAAATTATCATAAATTTAAAAATAGACATATATGTTATAAATAAGTAATTTTTGACTTTTATAAATCTAACCTTTTATTTCTAATCATGTCTCGTGTCTTAAGTAATACTGATTTAATTTTTATAATTTATAATTTGTTTTATATATATTTTTTCTTCATTTTTTAGGAATTAGCCAATCAACTTATTTTGAGATTTAGATATAGATCAAGTATAGCTAAAATTTTTTATATGAAAATATATATTTAATAAAATTAATAGATCAAACTAAACTTTCTTAAAAGTTAGGTTAGACTTGAAATGAAAAAACATGACGAAAGGCATGCTAAACTTAATCTTTGAATGTTTTAAATAGTCTGACTTATTTAAATAAAATCTTATTTCACCTACCTTCTTTTCATTCCTATTAGAAGTTTTATTCTATTTCAGTTTTAAATTATAAAAAAGTTGAATTTTAACATTTTTTTTATGATGATGATAATAATAATATTCAAGACACTTTATTTTTCTTATTTTTAAATACAAGATATTGCTTTATTTTTTTTATCATTTTTCATAAGATTCTTTTAATTATTTATTGTATTAATTATTTTTTAACTAAAATATCTTAAATTATTTTAGTCAATAAATAAAAATAATAAATTCTATAAATTGTCTCTTATGAATTAAAACACTAGTACTATTATTTTTTTCCTCATATATTAATCATTTAATAATAATTTTAAAAGATATTATAATTACATATAAATTTAATGTTAATAATTAAATTAAATAACTTTTTAATAACTATAAATTAATTATAAGTCACTTATATTTAAAATAAAGATGAAGGAAATATTTAATTAATAGAATGAATGGAATTAAATGATCGTTAATGGCAACCCAATGACTATAGTCTTATGCCTTTTATAAGATGTGCTTCATATTATACTAAAATAGAATCAGCGCGGTTTGAGTGTCAGAGGTCTGAATTCTTTAATCAAGCGTCTAATTTTGAGTTTGCTGATGTTGATATTCATGCATTTGGGAAAAAAATTGCTACAAAGGGTCTCTAAATAGCAGCTAATCGCATTTTCATAGGTTAACCTATGATATACAAAATGTTATTTTTTCTAAAATTAAATTAAACATGCATTAAACGCACGCATACTCATTTCCAAGGTATATAGTATAATTTTACTTTGTTATTTCAGCTGAACTGAGTAAAAATCTGATGAGTTAGATATGCAAATAAAATTACTCATTCACTTGTATAAAACAGCTCAATTTTGTTGCAGCTAATTAATTCATGACATAGCATCAAAACTTCTATGATCGACTAGTTTAAAATACAATTCTTTTATCATCAACGTTTTCTGGTAAAAAAAGAAAAAAAAAAACAAATAAAATTAAAGTGAGCTTGTGATCCATACTTTAAACCAACAAAATTCTTTCATAAAGAAGCATATTATAAAACTACCCATGACTATCTTTACGTATCAGTTGTAAACTAATGGATTCCTGATTTTAGGTTGACTTGCTTGACAGAACTTAAATTTTCCGCGCATTAACATGGAAAAGGAGACTGATACATAGAATATCCAATAATCCAAGTAATTTATCAACAGGATAAACCTCGGAATTGACAGTGCCGCGTTTGCCAGCACAAAACAATTTCGCGTCAACCTATATATATTCCGATGGTGTGGACGCGTAGTTCAGGAATTGGGGTGGTGAGAAAAGAAGAAGACTCTATCAAGTTGATAGAATAGTGTTAAAAAGTAAACCCCATCACAAAATAACTAATTGGATAGAATGGCAGAAGGAAATTAACATGAGGGAATTGATTGTAAGAAGATACTGAACAATTGACGAGAAAAGGGTACTCTGACCATAACCATTACGGTTACGGTAACCGGATTTCTGCGGCGGCGTCACGAGGCACTAACGGACCATGCGCTATGAGGAGGGACTTGTAGATCTGGATGATGGTCTTCTGATCGTACTCCTTAGGTGGGGCCCGGCTGAAGGCAGAGTAGGAAGTGTCAGCCCCTGAAAGGGCCCCACCGAAGGCGGAAGCTGAGGCACTGACGGTCATGACCCGCGAGTTGGCCAAAGCCAGCATCATCCTAACGTAGGCGTCCCGAACCCACAGCAGGAGCTTCTTGGGAGAGGGGATTTTTCTGATTCGGATCTTGGGTGCGAGTTTGATCTTCCACCTCCAGAAACGACCCTTTCCTGTTCTGGTGCTTCCAAGCTTCACCCGGTTTCTCCTTCTCCGACCCGATCCGTTTAGCCTCTGGTATCCTTTCCTCCTCCAGCACTCTTTCACTCCCCTGCACACACTGGCCGTGATGCCCTCCATCTCCTTCCCTAACTTTGTTTCTTCTTTCTCTCTCTTTTTTTTTTTTTTTATTTCTCTTATGCGAAATGAAATAAAATGGGAGTGCGGGTGGGTGAGAAAGATTGAAGAAATGAGATAATTAAGTTAGGTGCATGCAGACGAAATAACACATGGCATGGACATGGGCATGGAAACCACCCGCTCTGTACAGTACTAAATTGTTTTGCTTCCTTAATTTAATTATTTCCTATATTAATTAATATTATCATGAACAATGTATGCATAGAAGGTGAGGGAGAGGTGGTAATGGTACATTAATTGCGACACCCACTCTGGTAGCTCTGTTTGTCACCCACGTCACTTACCCTTAATTAATATACTTGACGTCGCACGTGCCAAGGTTCCCAATTCTATGCTATTATTATTTTTGCCCCTTTTTTTTTTTTTTTTCGATTCCACTGTAATCAAATTAGGTCACTGTTTTCAAGGTAATGATTAAAAAATTTAGAGATTTTTTTATTACAAATATACAAGAAAGCATTTTAAAATTATAATAAAACATATTTTTTGCATTTTAATAATTCTTTTTACTTTCTTAATTAATATCCATACTTATTAACATTTACCATAATATTATATAATGCTTAATGCTATGGATTATTTATTAGTATAAATGACCAATAATGCGAATGAAATTACACTCAATTTTTTAATAAAGTATTGAATTTAAGTTTGCAGAGAGGACAAACGTAGATAGAAAAAAAAATCTCATTAAAAATGATTGATCAATCTTTCACAAAGTTAATAAATAATTTATGCACATGCAGTGCAATGCGTGAAAATCAATTACATTTTGATATTTACAGTGAAATAACTCTTGATTACTTTTTTTTTTTCTTTCAATTATAACCCCTTTATCCCATATTCAAACACACCTTACACTAATAATATGGAAACAGAAAAATTTATGAGTATACATAAATAAAGAAAACATATTATTTTTTACATTAAATCTAATCTTATTTTTTTTTATTGCATTAATATAGTATAATTAATTAGATTTAATATAATAAAATATATAAACTAAGAGATGTGTTATTCAATTATTAAATATTATTAAATCATCTTTTTTATGTAGAGATTAAAAAAAGATAAATAAAATTTCAATAATATTAAAAATAAATTTAAAAATATTATAATTACAACTAAATTTAATATTAATTCTCAAATCTAACTAATTTTTTATAAACTTAAATTAATCAACCATGCTTTGTAAAATAGAAACGGAGGGATTAACTTAAACTGCAAATTTTTAACGTAACTTTTACTTATAAGTAAAAGCAGCGTCAAATCGTTCTCAATGTCCTCGAACTAGCTTCCCACAAGAAAAAGATATCATGGGTTTCTTAATTTGGGTGTGGAAGAACAGTGTGATTCTAGAATGGACCACTGGGCTAAGGTGGGGTAGCATTAAAGTTAAATTTGACTTCCGAACATCAAAAGAGTAATATAATTAAGAGATAATTGTCGCCTACAATATTGTTAACGACATAGACTAATTATTTATTAAAAAATTAATTTATCAGAACAAGGTATATGAATGATCTTTTTTATTTGATGAATTTTTAACTTCTTTTCATATAAATATATTTATATTTGAGTATAAACTGATAATATACAAATTTATTTATTTTATGCTGCACTAACTAACTCAAACTTTTTTTATTTAAAATAAACGAAGGAACACGAATTAAACTCTAAAGTCAAAACCATTTAATCACATATGCACGCATAAAAATATGATGTAAAACGTGGCAGTTGATATTACAGGAAGGTGAGTGAGACATATGAGACAATGGAAACAACAAAGACCGAAAGGATTGAATTTTTATGTTGTTTTTATAATCGGACGACAATGTAGTTGCTTGCATCTTTTCTCATTGATTATGAAGAAGCAAAGGGATTGGTTCTTTTCAGGTAGCTTAACATCAATTCGATCAATAATACAAGTTCTGTTGGCTACGTTAGGTATTAATTAAATTATATAGGTACGTCTATAAATAGATTAACGTCAACGACTAAGTGAATAATTAGCGACGTTTTGAGTTGGACTCGAGTAAGTGAAGAATAAAACTGATGCGTACACATCAAATTATAGTTTAATTTCTATATCTGTCGGAATTTTACCGTTTTAATATTATATGTAGAAAGTATAAGTTTTAATTCTCAGATGAGTAAATTTAATATGTTTTGGTTATTGACATTAACATATTACACGGTGTTGCTTATTAAGACTGCTTTAAAATTTTTGTGGTGGTGTTATAATAGCTTTCTTTGATACGTGGTGGTTTTATAATAGCTAAAATTACTTAACAGAGTCAGTGACAGCTGCCGTTAGAAATATAAACTTATTAGATTTTGCGTATATTAGAATGGTTCTTCTTTCACATGCCATGAGAATGATGTTATGTGGATCTTAGCTTTTTGTTGTTTCTTTTATTTCTGGTTGATAAAAATATTATATTAAATTTATTTTGTTGAGAGACTAAAATTTACAATTTTTATACATAGAGTTAGAACAATAAAAATTCGTTTGATGGTTAGAATAATATAAGACATGATAGGAAAAATAAATAAGATAAGAATATAATAAATTTAATCATATTTAATATTTATTGTATATGTGATCATAAATTAGATATTATTGTGTTATATTATTCTATGTTTAATATAAATT
>JAMLFT010005530.1:0-17427 GCA_026544285.1 Pachyrhizus erosus | reverse complement strand
ACAATAATTTTAATAATTCAATAAATTATTATATTATTAAAAAGTTTAATACAATTATTATGTAATTTTTTTAAAATAAGTTATATTTTTAAATCTTTTATTAAACAGTTAACATGATTTTGTTAGATTTTTTATGATGTAATGAATAATTAGAATGTTGATGTCATTATTATATTATTATTTAAAGAACAATAAAAATTATAATAAAAATTTAAAAAAATAAAATTAAAAATATTAATTTTTAGATACTAAATTAATATTTAAGTTTAAAATATTTGTATAAAATAAGTATGCAGTTGGTTTTCCATTTAGGAATCCAAACATCCGTTGAATCTACATTAAACGATGTGTCAACATGTTTGATAATTACAAACGACACTTGTCACACATTTTACTTTTTATTTTATTTTATTTCTTTTAATCTTGAGATGAAGAACGATACATGAGTGTCCAATGACCATTTTAATATTTTCTTTAGCATCACTGCATATATCTACTTGTTCTTGAATCGAAATTTAATTTGCACATGATTTCTCTTCCATTTTTAACTTCATTTTTATTTTTTTTTCACTTTTTTTTTTCTCTCATCACGTTGTTTTATACATTTGTCATTTTTTATTTCTATTTTTTTTTATTCCTATCTCTCCCTTCCTTCACTATAAGAAATTTGACTTACAATAACTGAAAAAAATTCATCACTAGGAACGAATTTTTTTTTTAAGACTTAATTACTGTTTAAATCCTTGAATTTGAGTTTAGGGGTCATGTTTTATATAGTCCTTAAAATAAAAATTATTTTTTAATCTCTTAAAATTCTGTTTTATTCATCTGTCGTTAACTTAATAAATAATATAAAAGTATATTTTATAACAAATAAATAAAAGTATGCTTATAAGGTTGATGAAAGTGAACAAAATACTTATAAAATTGATAGGAGTTAACTTACTATATTAACGAGGTATTGATAAAAATGACTAAAAGATGTAACTTAAATTTTGGAAGGAGTAAAATAATTTTTATTTCAGAAATTACAAAAAGCAAACTTTCAAACTTAGAAACTGAAATAGTAATTAAACTTTATTATTATTATACAGGGATGGATCTGTTTGCAAGGCCCTCTACCTGATTTTTTTTTAATTATAAAAAGTTAAAAACAATATATATAACTTCTGATTACTTTGCTAAGTTTTAGTCACTGAGTAATGAAATTTTATTCATTTATTCTTATTTAAATATCAATTTAATTTTTAAAAAATAAGATTTTTTTATTTTAATATTTTAAATATTATTATTTTTTAACTTTTATTGTCAATTAATAATATTAAATAATATCATAATAACTTTGATAATTCATAACAAAATAGTCAATGTAACTTTTTTAATAAATTATATTTTTAAATTTTTATCTTTTCATAATCGCTAATGACATTAAATTAATACTAATGAGAGATTCAAAAATATAATTTAGTAAAAATAAAATTATATGTAATTGTTTTGTCATATTTCTTAATGATATGAAAAATTACTGAATTGTCAATGTTATTATTATCTAAAAAATAACATAAATTAAAATAAAAAATGTTTGATAAAAAAGACAAAAGAATTAAATTAAATTAAAGAACTAAAATAAAACAAATCTAAAAAAATAAAATAAAAAACCATTGTTTTCAAAGATCAACTTCATATTTAAATTTTTATTTTTTTATATTCTTAAACACCAATGACTGTTGTTGGAAATGGCAATAGATAAGGTATAATAATGTTTACAATTTAAAAATATTCATACTTAAATTTATAATTATATAAATAATAACTTTAATATTTGTGTTCCAATTCATTCAAATTTGTTTATGTGTCAATTGAGTTGAGTTTTCTATTTTTGAACTCATAAATCTAATATGCTGATATAATATTTGATTAAGTTTATTGTTTTAAAAAATACTTTTAAACAAATTAGAATAAAATAGTGAAAAACACAATCACCCTTAACTAACTAGTAAGCACAAGTTTAATGGATTCTTCATTGCATGTCGGTAGTTGCGGGAATAGATCATTTATGACACTATATGACACTATTGTTTCGGTGCTCCAGATTGTACTAACAACTTATAGTATTTAAGAGTCATCCTTGTTACTATATTCGATTACCCTAACTTGATAGCTACGAACTAGGACAGTAAAAAAAAATTGATAAAATCGTCTGGTTCAATTTTTCTGCAAAATAATATTTTGACAGTCATGTAGGGTTCGATTTATTTATTTTATTAAAGAACTGAATTGTTTATATAAAATGGTTTGGTTTGATTTTTCTCAAAATGATTCGATTTTTTTTTCAATTCAATTTTAAAATAGTTTATTTTGGTTGAGTTTTTGGCACACCCGGTGGGGGGAAGTGAAGATATGAAGTTTGTGTTGCATAAGCTTGTGTATTTCCCATCGATACTCGTACAGTCTAGTTGGATCTGTTTATTAGGATAAAAGAAAGTATAAAATACTCAATATCTTTATATTTTTATAACACAAAACCTAAAATTAACATCAAATACAACATTTTTATTGTGTTAAAAATGAAATTTTTTTTTTATAATTTTTAGAGAAATTAAAATAATTTTAAATGTATAAATCCAATTGACTTAACCTTAACCAACTCATCAGTGTTTTGATTAATTTAGTTTGAGTTTGACAATGAAATTATCTAAACTTAATAAAATTCAACTCCTAGTATTTTTATTGATTTAAGTAATAGATTTAGTCAAATATGATCGTGATTGATTTGTGAATATTAGATAGAAAAATTTGGATGAACATCATGTTCTTAAAAATTTATAATTTTGATTATTACAAAAAATATTATTATTTGAGATTATTAATGTTTTTATCAATATGTTAACAGGATTATGTCAAAAGAACAAATAAGGTTGTATTTCTTAAGCTCTAACATATCAAACTAAGTTAACAAGATAAACATCTAAAGCGCTAAAATTGTTGGATATATCTAGTAATCTTTTATTATATACATTTAAAGTTTTTAAAAAATTATACGTCTAAAAATATATGTTTTGAAAGTATGTCGAATAAATATTATATGTAACATGTCTATGGACAAATAAACAACATTAGACTCTTTTTTATTTACACATTTATTATGTCTAATATTTTCATACTCATTTTTGTATGTTTAGGATAATTAATGTTTCATATCACATCAATTTTTATCTTTATTGTTGTTATAATGTTTGAATTTGAATAAATATTTAATGAAAAAAATAGACATTATGGATCGAAAGGATTGTTAAGTTTTAAAGTTTGTCAACAAAAAATATTGAAGTATGAATTTTTAAAAGAATAATTGCATTGCTACAAGCTCAAAAAGTGCAAAATGGGAAAAGAAAATGGAGAAACATATCTTTTCTTCTCAGACAGAAGCTAAATATCTATAATATAAAGACTAAAGAAAAGTCATGTATTTAATACACTTCAGAACATTGTGTCACAATGAATACTCATTCCTTCAAGCATTTATATATATATATATACCAATATTCATTAAGATTGAGAAGATTAGAAATTATAAATAAAAATCAATATATTTTGTCTTAGGCTTTTAACATCGATTTATACATCTCTTCTTGAGATAAATATTGTGTAATTTGTTCATATTCTTAGTTTTGCTAATTAATGTAATTTATGTTAAAATTTCATATTCTCAATTTTTGTTTCCTTGTAAAGATATTGTGAAAATTAGGAGTGATTTAATGAAAAAAAATATTTGAAATACTTAATCAAACGATTAAGTGATGTAACACGAAGTGACAAAAAGAATAATTGGGTTGGATAAAATAAAAGTGACTTAAAAGAATATTTTAATCAAGAATGATAGATTCAATATTGTATATAAACCTATGTTATGGTTAATGGAACCTCTCTAATTTGAGGAAGAATTAAATATAATTTAAGAGTTTGAGCTAACCATATAAAAACAAATGTTTGTTCAATTTTTACAATTTATTTTTCATCTTTCTAAATGTCTTTAAAAAGATTTACAAAATATTTTTAAAAATCATATACACTATTCAATCCTCTTTTAATGTGTTATCTAATCCTTCAATAAACTCCCTTATAATTAAGTATTTTTTTTTATAAATTAAAAAATTAGAACACATATTATATAAAAATTTATCCAAATGAACAGTGATCCAAGATAATTTAATAATTTTTTTCACGAGACATATCATCATTTTTTGTTTTATTTTTTTGCATGCTCCTATATTTCTTTTTCTTTTTATTTGTTTCCCTCGTGTGATGGACCATACATTAACAAGAAGAATGAGATTGGATTTGGAATGGATATGATTTGGATTTTCATAAAAACAAAATCAAGTCAGTAAATATAGTTCAACTTAACCCAAAATCTTTTGTTTTTCAAATTAGTTTGAATTTGTGGTAAACCAATTTAAAATTCAATTTAATATTCGATTTGATTTTACACCAACATTTAAAATCAAATTTTCAATTTTTCTATTGGTCCTTAGAAAGTAGCTGCAAGTGACAAAATTCAACTAAAATAGATATACGACAATTTGTTTAAACTTTAAAAAACGTTTCTAAGAAAATGTTTTTTAAAAGAAGTATTTTTTTTTAAAACATATAGGATTTTTTAAAATAAGCAGATTTTTTTAAAATAAACACTTTAGATAAACAGATAAAAAATAGAAAATTATTTATTTTATTAAAAAATATATATATTTTAAAATAAACACAAACAAATTGAATCATAGTAGAGAAATTAACAAATAAAATGGTAAATGCCTTTAATTTGGAGAGCAACTAAAGAGAATGCAGTAGTTTTGCAAAATTTGGCTATTTTGCAATTTTTCAAAATTTACCTATTTTGTAATTTTGCAAAATTTGGATATTTTGCAAAATTCATTCATTTAGTTTAATTAGTCTTAGCTAATGTGAAATTAGACTATTGAGGATTTAATATAATTGGTGTTGCCTAATGTAAAATTCGGTTATTGAAGATTCAGTAAAAGTGATGTTAACTAGCATAAGATTCAACTAGCTTTTAGTGTAAAGCTTAATATAGATAAGGTTAGTTTGGCTAAATGCATAATTTACTATTTTTAAACATTAGCCAAACAAGAAGGTTAGCTGAATATAGATAAGATCAGCTCAATTGTTTGTAGTAGTAGCTTAATGTGTAACTAGTGCAAAATTCAACTATTTGGCAACATAAAAAAATTAGCAGAATTAAGTTATTTAATAAAGATAAAAAAAAAATTCAAATGGCTTGTATTGGTAAAAACTAACAAATGATGGTGCTCCCTTAAAAAAAGGAACTTGCCAATTTTCTTCAAAACTTAAAATACATATTAGTTGGCTTGTGTAAGTTGGGGACTGTGTCTAGATTTTAAGAGTAATTATCGGTTAGTCACGAATAGCAGAATTTGCGCTAGTCACTGGATTTCAACTACGAGGTTAAGTTGAACTCATACAAATTAGTTGAATCCAATTGACAAAGTTAACTGAATCAGTATAAAATTAGTTAAAAGATTCCAAAATCGCATTTTAGACATTTATCAAGTATAAAAACATGTTCAGTAGAGTATCCCAGTTCTTAGTCTATAAATAGGTCTTCTAATTAATTTCAAAGTAGAACAATCAATCCAAAACCAAACTTATTTTACCCTACATTTATTTTTATTTATCTTTTTCTTTTATAACTTTCATTTACAGTTTTTAACCTTTATTTTACACAACTCTTATTTTTCTCCTTTGTTCACCTACACTAAAAACTTTTTTGAAGTAGCTTAGGAACTCAAAATCAAAAAATAAATTCCTCTTAATACAAATCGTCTGCTCATTATTTTCAGATCGTATTGAAACAAGGTTAGGTGAAGCACTTCAACTAAAAGAAATTACTCACACAAAAACATTTTCTAAAACTGATTTTACATCATTCAATTTTAAAATCTGTCTATATTAAAACTAGTCCTTTCTTTGCTCAAAACGAGTTTTAAAATTGGTTTTAGTTTTAAAACACATTTATGAGTTTTCTGAAAACTACGTGACCTTTAGAAGATCACAAAACTTATGAATTTGAAATGTTTGAATGTTTTATTTGAAAAATACTATTTTAGTTTGTGTATTATATAGAATAAATGTTAATTTTTATATAATTAAAATTTATAATAAATAATTATATGTAATATATAAATTATATTATAATTAAATTTATAATAAATAAATATTTTTAATATATAAATTATATTTTAAATTTATAATAAATAATTTATGTTGTGGTATAATATTTTTTTAACTGTTAATAATTTGTTATATAAAATATTGAAATAAAGATAAAAGAAGATAAAATGAAATATATAGATAAAGATAAAAGAAAAAATAATTTGAAATGGTTTATGAAATTTTCTTTTGGTTACTTGAAGGAGACACTTTGACGACAAAAATTAAAAAAGCAAATGGAAACATAATTAAAGGATAAATACTAGTCAAATATTGGTTAAAGGATTAAAAATGCAAATTGTGTATGATTAAAAGACTAAAAAGTATATTTTGTCCTAAAATTTACTCATTTTATAATTCTTAATTTATTTCAATTAATTCTTGAATTTTATTTTTCAAAAATAAATATCATAAATCATAATTTTATCTCAAATAATCTTTAAACTTCACATTTTTTAATTAATAGACAATATAAACTTTAATTTTATTCCAATTAATCTTTAAATTTTAACTTTTTTTATAAATAATTTTTTCTAATAAGATAGATTTAAAATATTAATAAATAAAAAATCACAAATATTCATTTATATTAAGTATTTGTTATTTGTAATACCCCTTGATAGTGTAAATATAATATTAATAATGACATGTGCAAATATGACATATATTCTATACTTATAAATAGAATTTTTTTTCATTATGATCAATTTATACATAATGATATTAAAAGAAAATTACAAACTTTTTAAAGATATAGCCATATCTAACAAGAGAAAAAATTTACTTTGATGAAAGTAAAATAGCAAAGTTGTCATAAGAGAAGAAATGATATATCATGTCTAGCTTCTACACCACCATCTTAATCATATTATCTATCAAGGGAGATGTTTCTTCGTTGTCAAGGAGTAATGGTAGTTAGTTGTTCATTGCTTTAAGAAAGAGAAGGAAAGAAAAGGAAACAAAAAGAGGTAAGAATTCCATCACTAGGAATAAGTTGGTAATTATAGGATCTACATATTAAAGTACTTAGTTTTAAGCATGAAATTGTAATGCATAAAGACATAAAGTAGTTCAATCATAGTATGACACAAGCAAACAATGAAGACTAATTGAAATATTATGTTGTTGAATGCATAAGATTTATGTCATATGAGATACTTTCATGGAAAAAATCTTATAACAACATAGTAGCATGATCAAGAGTTGGTACTTCATTGACCTTTACATGCTAATCAATGTTCACTCTAATTTGGAAAGGGAATGACATTGAGTGATTCATTAACCAAAGTTGAAATAAGAACAATCTTTGGTGGTTTACACAAAAAATGGAATAGGAACAACCTTTGGTGGCAATAGGTATATAGCAATACATTATATTGACCATAGATAAATTGTAATAAATAAAAAGAAGCATTAGTGTATAAATTGCCTTAATTAGAACTCAAATTCGTACCCTTTAGTCCCTTATCGGATGAGATGCACCAAATATCCTCAAGGTTTCCTTAACCCCACTTTAAGATTTGCACCCCATCACATGATGTAGTTACTATAAGACCTTAGGCCCAATACATAATTTATTATATGATCATAGTTGGATCTGACTAATAAGCATTACTACTATTTTAATTGGAAAACATCAATAATTTTACATCTTTAAACAATACCAACTTTAATTTGAAGGACTAGCCATCATGTTTGTGATAAACTCAATGAAACTTATTTATTAAATCATTTCATCAATCAATTCAATCATGTATCACAATGTTAGTCCATAATAAAAAAATGTACAATTAATTTAATAATATCACAAGAGGATGAAATTTTAATTAGTTCAATTAAACTAGTATTACCTAGCTTATGGATTTAGGTGAATGATTTACCCAATCGTTGGACCAAACTTGGGGTTTTGATAGCCTTTAACATTCAAAAACATATAAATATTACTTATTTTATAACAAAAATATTTCCTCCTTATTTGATTTTATTATTGTTGATGGTTTTGAGTATTGATCTACTTAAAGTCCCTTCCATGACATTCTCTTTCCATTGTGTTTGCTTCTTCCAATAAGGTGGGATGATTCTATTAGTCATCCACATCATAGAATGCCAAATGATGCAAAAATTCAATATAATTTTACTGAGAACGAGTTACATGTTCAAGACTATTTAAATATAATATTTGATGAGTAAAATAATCTTAATTATGAATGTTTGGTTGGTTTAGAAAATATTATTTAACAAAAAGAAAATTTTCTCAACTTTATAATAAAAAAGCTAAAGGTAAAAATTTTAATATTGATGACTTAATTTGAAAAGTCATTTTTATCAATAGATAAAAAAATGAGTACATGTAGTAAATGGTTTCCAAATTAGAAAGGTCCATTTGAAGTTGAGAATTTCTTATAACACTTATTTGATTCACAAACTTAATTTTGGAAGTCAGTTAATACACAAAAAATACCTAAAGCAATATAAGTTTATAATGATTGAAGTAAAATTAACAAATCATAATTGGAACTAATAAGAGAATTCAAACATCAACATAAGAAATAAAATGGATTCTTATGCCCAATTTGATTATGTGTTTTGATTGAGGCTTCAAGATCTACTAATAACTTGACACGTTGTTTAAATGTCATTTTCTTCTCAAATTGCTCTTTTAAGTTTTGAGTAATTGACTTAATGGATGACACTATAACGTCCTTTTTATCTATTTTATTTTTTGGAAAATCTTTTCAATTATTTTAATTCTGGTATATGTTTAAAACTTAATTCGTCAAGGGTTGCAATTTAAAAGAGATCTAACTATCCACATCGTACTTAAGTAACTATAATATTCCATTTAACATAATAACATCAAGTCAAGTGATCATTACATTCTTTCAAATCATATTACATAAAAGTAAAAGTTCTAAATGATAAAAAAATATTGGTATTCCTTCATACATTCCTAGTCTGAACACTCTGAAGGATCTCTTCTTTTGAGGATTCCCTTCCTCTACCTTGACCAGTTATTGGGACTGAACCTATGGATGAGTCTTAGTGTGGAGGGATTTGAGCATGTTGACAAACTATAGGAATATTAGGAGGATTTTCCATGTGTCTAGGTGGTGGGGTCTAGGATTAGATCATAAGAATATCTATATGATGAAATTACCATGAAACTACGACGTTTGGAGGTCTAAAAGCAAATTTGACATAGCCCATGAATGCGTCATCTCCATTAGTCAAGTTGTGAGTCCATTGCCCCTTCAATGGTATTATCGTCAAGTGAAACAGAGGTTGGAACTCGTCCGCCATTGATATTTGAAATGTGGGACTTATAGGAGTGAGTTATTTATCTTTAAGTAAACACACTCATAAAAAGATAATCTCTATCTATCGTAGATTCTTATCTCACCGTAATGCGCCTAATTAGGTTTTCTACTCGATTTAGTGCCCTTTGTAGCCCCCATCCCTACTAACTCTAGAAGGACTTACACAAGCGTATCAACAATAATCCAAATTTGTGTTTTGGATTGACGATCAAGAGTACATATCCTACCTGGTACTAGGTCCAGGATACTCTCAACTGAATTTTGGTAATGCTCCGCTTTGTCGGGGACGCCAAGCTAGTTTCGTGACACCCTCTTCACTTTGAGCAGTTCACAACTTGGCACCTTATCTACCCCCAAGGACTCACCAGAGCCTATGTACATTCCTCAAGCACTTTATGTGGTCAACCATTGCAATCTCTAGTTTTATTTCTCACTCGTTAAGGATTTTGATTCATTCTACTTTCCTTTCTTCGTTCATCAACCTTCCTTCATATTCAAATTTTATTTTATCTTAATTAACTAATGAATATTTCAATTCAATGGAGAAATTATTCATATTTCAAGAATGATGATCAAAAAATAGGAAAATGACAAAGTCATCTTTTTTATTGATTTTTTTTCACTATTGTTTATTTCTCTATTTTCTCCTCTTATTTTTCTACCTATCTCTATTTCATTTCACTTTGGGTAACTAATTAAATGTTAGAATTTAAATAAAGATTCATTCATAAGTCAAAATAATAATTCTAAAACAAGGGAAAGGGTAAAATGGTATTTTCCTTACTTATTTTCTTTCTTTTCTTACTTTTCCTTTATGAATCTATATTCTTCTATTTACTATTCTAGCTAGGGTTATTTTGAGTTAAAATAATTTAATATTTTTTTATTTTTTTTATTTGTATCCCCTTTGTTTGTTATTCACCTCCTTGTTTACTCTTTGTACCTCTCTATTCTCTGATCACACCCCCTGACTTGCTATTCACACCCTAAGATTAATACCTACACCTTCATTCATCTTCTTCTTCCTCATGTACTTTCACTTTTCTCTCTTTTTCCAGACACCTTGTATTTTCCCTTCTCTCATTTTGGTCACCTATGCAACTCCCTATCTATTTCAAATAGCATTATCCAATTGTTTGCTACTAGAATTATCAAATTTAAATAAAAAATTATTTAGAAACCATGAAGGTTTTTGACAGAGAATCAGAGTTTCCAATTTAGATTCAATTCTTTAAATTCTTGCTTCTTTCCCTTACCTATTAGCTTGAAACATTAATTCTAACATTTAAAACAATTCTAATTGAGTTTTAAATACTTGAATTCTAGTTTTGAATTGAAAAATTGGTTTCAAATATCGAAGGAAACTTTGAATTTGAATTCCCCTTTTCAATCCAGTTTTTGGAAAATTAATGATCCTAAAACAAAATTAATATCTTACACAAGCTTCGGGTAACATTAGTTTTAAAGAAAAGAGACTCCTTCTACCTTTTCTTAACTACTATGTCGAAGAACATGAGTGTTCTGGCGTGGGTGTCCAAATCGAACTGCACTGCATCATTCGCTTTGATTCTGGCATCGAAATGATGCTAGATAGGTTTCGAATGTGTTTAGGAACTAATTGGAGTGAGAGGAATGAGATTGAGATGAGAATTTTTGAATTCGAGTTCTTTGTTTTTCTTCTTCTTTCCCAATTTGAATTTGCTTTTATAGGAAGTCTCAACCCCTTGCTTCGTGCCTAGGCTATTCACAAGATATGGGCAAACCTCACTAGGCTGCTTGTAGGGTGTGGGTAGGGCAGCGTGTACAGAAGGTAGCTTGAGATGCAGAGCTTGTGAGTTGCTTTAATGGTGGCAAAGGTTTTGAAGGAAACAGTTATATAGTTTTTAATTTGGTAAATTCATAGCGATGAGCTTCACAATCAAATGACAATCACTGCATCCCAATTTCCTAACTGCCTTCCAAGTTATGCCTTCGAACCCGCCCCACACCTTTTTCTTACTTCACTTTTTATTTTCTTATCCTATTCTTCTTTCATACTACTTTTATTTATTTATTACTTTATTTAGCTCATAGGACATGCAATCCAGGTGGTATGCATTTTTGCTACTTATCTGGGTGTCCTAGGTTCGAATACACCTAACCTCTCTCTTTTTTTTTTTCCATTCCTTTTTCTTATTTCTTTTTCTTTTTAATTTCTATTTTAAATTTCTAAAATCATATTTTTATTTCTAAATTTTTCCAAAAATCCTATAAATTAGTATATATTTTCTTTGTTATATTTCTATATTTTCTTTCACCAAATATTTATTTTATTTTGGTAAAATTTATTTATTTCATCTACCTAAATATTTATTTGTTTATATTTAATTAATAAAATTATATTTCTGACCTCTACAAATTTAGATTATGATTCCCTAAATTTTATTCCTTTCTTCTTTTATTTTTATTTCATCTAAAATATCTAAATATATTTTTTATTTTACATAAACTATTTTTATTTATATTATTTATTTAAGCTTATTTTCACTCAAATTGACTAATTATTATCTCTCTCTTTCCATATTATCTCCTAGATAATATTTCTTATAGAATTTAAAATTCTAAATCTTAATTGAACTAAACTAAAATATTTAAATGAGAAAAACTAAATTTTTAATTTAAAATTGAAAATTTTATTATATTTAAAAGTAGGATGTTACAGACACAAATGCATCTTATTGTTTAATGTTCTAGGCTTTGGTAGTGATAATTCTTTTTCTTTACTTTTAATTTGAAAATAATTTGTTTCGAATTACTTCAAGTTCTTTCTTCAATTTTGTGTCAGTTTTTTCAAGATTTGCAAAGGCTTAAACATAAGTATTTTTCAACCTTTGAATCTTGATTTGCATTAGTTTTGATCAATCATTTTGATCTTTATTCTTATTTTTCTTGATTTTTTCAACACATTTATGATTATGCTTATTAACTTTGTAAGTCTTGTTAAAGACTTCCAAAAAATATTTCCACATGGTCTTTGAGTTCATCAATAAAGTTGTCATCAAACTTTTTGAGTTCTTCTACAACTATTTTGATTTCCCTCTTATAGTTAGATTTCAAAAGTGTAGTTTGAAAACTCTCCTCAAAGGCTAGTTATAAAAAAAAATTCTATAGAGCTTTATCATATTCTCTACTAAATGTTGGTTTATTAAGACTTGATTCAAATTTCCTTGAAGGAAAAAATCCTATCAACCAAAATTCAAGCATTTTTGCATTTCGAAGAGATATTCCTTGACTCGTTCTTACTTTGGAGTTATGTTACTTATAGCTTTGAACTTGTTAATTATTTTTCTTTACTTCGGCAAGTGTACTGATTCAATTATAGTATAGTACTTTTTCAAGTACGAATGTCGTACCCACATGGAACAGTTTCAGTAAAATTTCTTATGTTATAAATCTCTCTGAGTATAAATCAATAAACAATATTTAGTTTCAATTGGGATTTGGTTTTTAAAATAATTTTAAGGCAAACAGAATATGAAATAACAAAACTTGAATTTTTAAAATTTCAATTATGCGATTTGGGATTGAACGTATTCTATCTTACTCTCTTGTATTTTGTATTTCAAATCACATACAATTTTCACAATACTTATTCTTGATACCACATTCTAAGTCATTCACACTGATTCCTCACGCATGAAATTCTAAAGATAATTTGCTAAACACTAATCCCTTAGTTGTCTAGAAAATTAACCACCTTTAAATCCGAATGCTCTTAGGTAATTGATACGTTGAAATCTATTCCTAGCATTATAGTATATCAAGTATTTCCATTCAGATCTAATTCTTACATATACTTTCCAGTCATATATAAGAATAAAATTAAGGGATCTATTGATTAGATAAAAGCCAACAATAAGAGTAAAACGAAAATATCAAGAACAAGTAAAGAAAAAGAATTATTATATAACGATCGTCAAAATACAATTGAGTTCGAATAGATTACATTCAAAGGAAGAAGTTAGCCGCTCATGGTAGCCGTCTTTGCTGCAAGATAGGTTTTCTTCGCTCCAAGATACCTAATTTCCTTTTCCTCTCTCATTTTTTAATTTTTTTTTCGTTTGTACTTAAGTTACTTTTCGCTTGAACTAGATATTTTCTTAATTTCTTCTTGCTCCTCAATTCCCTAAAATTCAAATAAAAATTGAGATTAAATATCTCACTTTGTTTCCAGACTCAAAACATGTATTTTAATAAAAATTAGAAAGTAATTGCTAATTTCCACAACAGTAAAGCCCAAAAGACACAAATTTTCTCACATAAATGTATTAAATAGTGACACTTATCAAAACTCAAGAAACTTTTCTCTAGTGGAATCTTCTTCTACTTCATCTATTTCTTTTTTGTCTTCCCTTTTTGTCTTTGATTAACTTATCCTTATCAATAGGATTTTCTTCTACCTCCTCTTGTGAGCTTTAAAATTTAATAGTCACCTTTCAAGAAAAGACTCACTTTGAATTTGTAATTCCCTAAAATCTTCAATTTTGATTTCAAAATCTTTAAGAATGTTGATTTTAGAAGTTCCTTACCACCAGCAAAAATAGAAAGAAATAAGTCTGTAAATGAGTCAAAGCACAAAACTTTATGCTTGAAATTATTTGAGAAAGATATGAGTTGCATTTGTTTACCCAATTTAATTTATTTGAAGTGTTTTAGAGTCAAGCTTATCTCAAGAGTGATCTTACTAGCAAAAGTACCCTGTATTAAAAAAAAAAAAAGCATGCTAAATAGAGAATTTAGAGGTAAATCAAAATAATTTTTTTATTTTAAAAATTACTTTGTTAACATTTGTTGGTTCAAAAAGTGAATTACAAAACAATGAGGCATCCACAACATTCAAATCCTACAAGTAATGAAATTGAGTTTTATCTTGACTTATGTCATCAAAAATTTTTATTCAACTAGATGCTTATGATATTTGGAGCTTACTATGTCTATTAATAATGATAAACTTAGACCTTAAAACATAAATCTTTCTAAGTGGAGCCTAGAAACTAATTCTAAGTTAAGATGTCTAAAAAAATTAACATTTTCATATGAATTGTTTGAAGTATTAGCTTTTGTTTCTTAGTCTTAGCTAAAGATGTTATTTCAACATTCCTCTCATGGATATCATGTTCCAAATCAATATCTTTTCAATAATGAAGTAAAAAATGTTTATTCTTAAATTCTCTTAAATAAACATTTTTTGGAGGACATATATTAGTATCACTTAATTTTTTTTCTAAGTATTATGTCACTAAGAGCTTTCAAGGAATGAAGGATAAATTTGTCAAAAAATGATAAAAATATAGATTAAAATGGACTACTTAAGAGTATATTTAAAAGGTAAGAAAAAGGATAATAAATTCTCAAGGAAGATTAGTAAAACTTATTAAGTATTAAAGTCATCAAAATTGTTGATTAATGAATTAAAGTAAAATATGCTTGAATGGTGCTACTCAAGTTGTTAGGTTAAAGCATGCTGAAGTTGTATTATTTGGACAATTATATGAAATTATCAAGGAAGAAGACATTGAGACAAAGCACAACATCATGAATATGGATTATTAGGTAATTGTACGTATGTTAAAATCTTATAATTCGACAATTAGCATATGATGTCTATAAATAATGAATTTGGTGGTCAATTTATTTATTTGATTGAAAATACTTGATCTCTATAATACAATACATGTTACATTTCAATGTTATTAGTTTTGAGATCTTAATGTATGTCTTCACCCATACACTAGTGTAAATTTATTTTGTTGTGAATTATCTTTAAATTCTTAATTCACTACTTTTTATCTCTTTTTTTTCGTAATTTCTTCACTTATCAATTATCATTTATTCTCTAAACTTTATCTTTTCACTTTTTAATCATCATTTCATCTCTAAACTTAAATTTTTCATTTTTTTAAGCTAATACTTTTATTTTATTGACTCATATTAATGCTATTTTTTGTATTCTTGAATCTAATATAGATGTTTTTCATTCAAATCTTCTTACTTGTTGAAATACATAAAATATTAGTTTTATTTTGAGTTGAATCTCAAATATTTAATTTTGAAGGTTATGCAAATTCTAAGATAAACTATCATCATAGCTAGTCTGCATCAAGATTTATATTTATAAGATTAATCTATACTATAAAAGATTTATTGTAGACTCGTCGCACCAAATCCCACTCCTTTTTTCTCTAAACAACTTTAGAGGACCATCACCATTGGACTTGTTCAGTGAAGCATCTGGTAAGTCTCCTCTGACCACCTTCTGGCTCGTCCTCCACATTGTGTGATACTGTATCAGCCTTGTTAAAGGTTCTTACTTTTCGCGCCTCATCTCCTTCATCCTTTTCCCCATTGCCTCCACCAAAATTTACACATTTTGCGGCGGCGGCAAAATCACTGCTCCACTCATTATGCATTCCTTCCTCCTAGCAAACCAAAACAAGAATCGATCTATGGTGGCTGTCGAGGGTCACATCTCATAGTAGATGTCTTCCAAAAGGGGCCAACACAAAGAGGAATAATTGAATTTGGTTGTTAAAGTGGTGGTGATTGTCGAATGCCAAGGTCGCGTTGAAGATTGAAATAAAAGGTATCGAGGAGGATGGCATAGCAAAGGTCAGGGCAGTAAATAATGAGTTTTAGGAGGAGGAGGTTGGAAGAGGTGCTGCGGGAGCACATGGATCTTCCGAGTTGTAGATGTTCAGAATGATGTCATCGATGAGTTTTGAGAAATAGGTGTCAATGGTGGTTGTGGTGTTCGCTAGGGATGACAAAGTGTTCGCCAATGACGATAAGGGGCTCGCCAGCGGCAATAAGGGACTCTCCAGCAATGCCCAGAGGGTTATCCGACAACAAAAGGGCAGGTTGGAAGAGGTCAAGAAATAATATAGTACCGAAGGTGCACCACAATAATGCAGGCATAAAGTTGATCTAACCACTAGAAAATATGGTGCACAGTGGTCCAGGGTAGAATCCATCAATGGTTGCATCAATATTGAAATATTGATTGGAATCAAATTCAACTTCTAAATTATAGCGATTTTTCAAGTTGAATTCAAAAGTTGTTTGTTCAACTAAAAAGAATTCATTAACTAATTTTAATTCTAAGTCTCACAAATTAAAATATATTTATTATATAAAATCATTATGAGAAATTATCTTTACGAGAATTAAATCATTTAGGTTTTGAAAACACATCTTCACCATCAATGATGAGACATTTATATGGTTATAGACTTGAATATATTTCAAATTTTATTTAATATATTTATAAAATTATATAAGAAATTTATGTTTAAATATTTTAAAAATATATAAACTATTTTAAATTTAAACTATTTTATAAAACACACCTTTCTATTTTTTTCCAGCTTTTATCTATATTATTAATAATAAAATATTCATATTTTCTGTATGACGCTTTTATTTTTTAACAGATTTTTATAACTAGTCACACAGTTATTATCAAAGACAACTTTTTAATTACAATAATTATTTACATATGTTAATTATCTTTTTATTTTTAATTAAAAATATAAAAAATAAAATAAATCGAAAAAACATGAAATGTTTGTTTTCAACTAGTCTAAGATAAGATAAATAACAATTTTTTTATTTAAAAATCATGGTTTATCTATATATTAGCGTGTGTAAAATTGATTTATAATTTTTAAAAATTTATGATTCTTATTCTTTTACAACCTAAAAATAGGTAAATAGTAACTATTGTTTTATTTTTGTTGTGATATATAATATTTTTTAATTATTTAGTTACTTTTTAAGTTTTTTTTTTAACTATATTTTTATTTTTTATTTTTTTTAATTTGTAAAA
>JAMLFT010005529.1:0-17427 GCA_026544285.1 Pachyrhizus erosus | reverse complement strand
CATTGTTAGTATATTTTTTTACACAGTTAACAATAAAAAATCATTAATAATATAATTTTTAAATAATTATCTTAAAAATTAATTAAATTATTATACATAATAATTTATGATTAAATAAAAATATAAAATTATTTTATATTATTAGTGTATAACTATTTTCTCTTAAAAATAATCTTATATCTCATTTTAATTTATTTATTATAAGTCTAAAATATATTTAAAGATATTTATTTATTATAAAATTTTATTATATAAAAAATATTTATCATGAATAATATAGAAACTAAAATTTAATGACTTTTTAATTTAATTATAAATTTTATTGTATATTTATATTTTTTGTTATATAAATTTTAAAAAATTAAATATATATTTAGTTTTTAAGTTTAGGTCACTTTTTTTCTTTAAATGTAAATTAAATTTTTTTGTCTTCAATTTTAAAATTACCTTTTTAGTCTCTTATAGAAAAAAAAATCATCATAAATTATACATTTAAATTGCAAAAATAAGTAAAACACGACTAAAAAACATTTTTAAAATTAAAATACTAAAACAAGAAACTTAAATTTAAGAACAAAACTAACCCAAATTTGAAAACAAAAATAATAATAACCATATTGCAATTTAACCAAACTTTTTTTTAAATTTATCAAAAATTATACTAGGAGAATGCAATATTATCGGTGGACAGAAACGCCCCTCATAGAGTTGTTTGACAGAAGAGATTGCTATTTGCTACTGCTCTGTAACATTAGCCGTTGCCTTCTCCGACACCGAAATGAAAGCCCCTTCCTCTCTTTTCCTCAAAGGCCACGTCGTCCCTTCCTCTATTTTCCACTTCAGAACCTCCAAAGGTAAGTAACGCCTCAACTTTTCACTCCTTCAATTTTGTTTTTTTCACCCTTCATAGCTTAATTGAATCATTCCATGCCTGTAAATATAGCCGAAATCAACTTGGAAGCTCCAATTTATTATTACCTTTGAATGATTTATTTAAATAAACTTCAATGAGTGTTGTTTGAAGTTGTTTACAATTGGGTTCATAATGCAGGCACACCATATGCAAAAATGCACCCTATCTTGTGCTTATGTAAAGCCATCCAAACTAGTTCATATGAAATTTCCAATGGAAGCTATCATCCCACTGTGCAACCCACAAAAGAAAATAATACAATGGTATGTATGTATGAATATATTGCTTCTGTATCTATGTATGTGTACATGAATATATTACTTTCACTATCAGTTTAACTCCTACTTAATGGTGTCTTTGTGGTAATTTGGAGGAAGATTTGCTAGCGTTACCTTATCATTTGGATGTATATTCGACTTGTAGGAAAAGCCATTTAGGAAAATTGAATCTATTGGGGCATTTCAAAAGTTGCCCATAGTGATGCCATCTATTGACATTCTTGGCTCTGCGCTGAGAAAGGCGAGGAAGGTTTCTCCGACAAAAGGTTCTTGACTGCAATTATGTTCTTTGGTTCCAGGTTGACATTTGTGTTTACATCTTAAACCCTATGATTGACATTGACTTTTAGTTTGGTTAAACATTAGGAATTGCCAATATTGCAAAAAGGGAGAAAAACAAGGGTGCAAAGCAACTTGATGCATTGATGAAAGTATGTTCTTTGTTTCTGAGTATGCCATGCTTGGAGCTATAATGTGTATTTCAGTTTCTATTGTCCATTTTATGTAATAAGTATGTATCATAAATAACAGTACACTCTTGTTAGGAAATTGCTGTTCCCTTGAGGACGTATGTGGAGAATTTTCCTAACAAGACATATCTCCATCCTTATGAAAGATCTCTTATTGAGTTAACACTTGGAGATGGATACTATGAGATGGTATGTTAATAAAATATCATTGCAGCACTGAACATGTTTTTTGACTTCCAGTAGCATATTCCCTTAGTTATTACAGGACATAGGTTTGGTTGATGGTTATATTCATATAAACTTGTTATTTTAGACTTCTAATTTTACATTTAAAATCGTTTAACAGGTGCTACGAAAGGTAGACAGTTTAAGGAAGAGGGTAGTATCTGTTGGAAAGGAACATGCTTCACTTTGCGCTAAGGTTTATTTAGTAACTTACATTTGATTTTGATCTATTTCTGGGCTGGGTAATTCTTTAGTTGTCATGCTGCTTGAAAGTATTATTTGCACTGATATTTATGAAGTTTTTAGTAGCAAGATTATGAATCCTTTGTGTTAGGTCTGGATGTCAATACCAATTTGTTCTTGAAGGTATGAAATCTTGTCTTCAGAATGATATATATGATTCTATGATGTTTAAATTTTTCAAAGAAGAGATCTTTATATGATATGTATGGTCTTCATTGCTTCATCCTTAAGGTAGGAAGCATTGCTCATGTTAGTATCTGTCCCATCATGCTAGCCTGTTATTTTTCTGAAATTGAATTCTTTCAGATGAGCAGTCTCTTTACATTGTCATCTTGTTAAATTGGTGAGTTCTTTTGTCACCCTTTGCTTTCTTTGCATGACTGATTTCATTTCATCTTGTAACAGTCTTCATCAAAACGAGAAGCTGAGGAAAGGCTGAATGAGGTGAGGTGCAGATATTTTGAGGAAACATCTGCTTTCTAATTTCTCTGAAGATTTCATTGTGTGCCATGATTTTATGCAGGGTCTTAGGAAAATTGAAGAGATTTTTGCTCAAGAACGAAAAGTTGTTGATGATTTGTTAGACATAGCCAAGGTATTCTGCATTTTCAGCAAATGAAATCCTTCTTTGGTTGTGTGTATGTGTGCTTTCTGTAAACATATGTAACAGTGTTCACAATTTGGCTGGTCGGTGAAATTTAATTTATTTTCTTCAATAATATTCCATCTGAACTCAATTTATGTCATCTAGCTGATAGTTATAAATGTTACAGACTCTCAGGGCAATGCCTGTAATTAATTTGGAAACACCAACTCTCTGTCTTGTTGGAGCTCCTAATGTAGGCAAATCTTCTTTGGTCCATGTACTCTCTACTGGCAAGCCTGAGGTATGCAATAGTGCAACTAAATGTTTGAATATTTCTTTGTTAAAATCCTTCTTAAATATGCTGTTTTTTAGGCTCTTTACAAATCTGGGCTAAAATTGAATTTTTTATCTTACTAAGTAACCGATCCAAGTCTATGCTAAAGTCTACATCTCTTTCAATTTCCTTCTTATGAGTCTGCTGACTCCGCACAAAAGATTTAATATGCATATGGGGATATCAATCAGGACACAATCACCTTGGTTAAAATGGCTACTGAAGGATAAATATTTCTGTTTTGTTACTCGATTGATATGTGGCCATTTCCAATGGTTCTTGTTGGTGGTTCAGAAACGTTCAAGTGCATTATGTCATGATTCTAGTTCTTTTTACCTTCTCTTGTTCTTGAATTAATGGTTTTTACTAGACTGTGAGGTAGGGCTTTTTAATTGTATATATAATATCCCTAATTTCCTTATGTCATAATTTCCATAATTAACATATTAACATATATACAATTAAAAGGAACCTAACTAATCATATGTACAACGAGCCTAGATACTAAGCTAAGCTATAGATTAATTTTTGACATGTTTTGCTTCAGGCTTCAACAAAACTTAGTTGCTGAATATTTAAAGATTCCACTATCTACTCTTTTTCTCATCCTTTCTCCCTTCCTTTCTACCTAATATTTCAGATTTGTAATTATCCCTTCACAACAAGAGGAATTCTTATGGGTCATATTATTTTAAACTTTCAGAAGTTTCAGGTTAGCAGTTTTCTGGCTGGTTATTTGCTATTTAACTTTTTTCCCATTCTGAACTGTGTATCACACAGTTGTAATGGTATATCTTGCATTTCTGTAGGTAACAGATACTCCAGGCCTGCTAAAGAGACATGATGGTAAGTAACATTTCTTTTGTTTTTCTCAATTTTTTAAGTAGTGTTTATTTATCTCATTTGGTGAATATTATATATCCAAGGTTTTTTCAGTGAAAAATATTTTACTCTATTTGTTTGAGGATTAATTTTCCTAAGAGGGGTGTAATATAAGGAGTGTGGACAGCAACGTCCATTTCTATTTTGCCTTAGTTTTTTTAGCTCCATAGAATTTGCAGTGCTACTTATTTGGTAGCCCTTTGAGTGCTAAGCTAGTGGCTCCAAAGATCTGTTTAGAGAGTTTGATGGCTGATAGCTTGTTATTTTCTGTAAATCTCCATTTTTTCTTAAGTATTATAGTTGCAATTTCATGTGGAATATAAAGAATTATGGGAAATATCGTATGGTTTAGGGATGGTAGTAGCAGGATCACTTAGTTAGTTGGGAGAATTGTTGTAGGCCAGAAGAAACGGGATTTGTTCTCTGTAATTTGGTTTCTTAAAGCATTATTATACTATATAAATGGCTATGGTGTTATGTTTTGTTAGGCATAAGACAATTAAGAGTAAAATGGCTTCAGGGAAAAGGTGAAACCTTGAAAGCATATACATGCTAGAATTTGCTCAGCATTTTACTTACACACTGGGAAAATAGTGGTTTTTTTGTCTTCTAGGTAATGGTCATAGATTTGTTTAGGAACTTCTGTCATTATGCAGAGGAAGTGAATTGCTTTTTCCATTTTCTTTAAGGTGAATTCTTCATCACTAAGAATTTATAATTCTCTTATATATTAATGATTTATTATCATTATTATTTTCATTATCATTATCATTATTATCATACTGAAAGAGTGTCAAAATGACTTTCAATGTTGAAACTGGACTGCACACAACTTATTGAAAATTCACAGGCACCTTACATGTTGGTATATTATAATACTATGAATTGCTGGAGGATCTTAGATCTCCTGTGCCTCAAATCATTATTAGTTCTAATAAATTGCAATTGATTTCTTGTCCTTTTTATTTAGTTAAGCACAATATTTCCCTCCTTTATAATTTGTTTTTCTGGTTTGGATATTTAGAGGACAGGAATAATTTGGAAAAGTTGACTTTGGCTGTCCTTTCACACCTGCCAACAGCAGTCTTGTATGTCCATGACCTTTCTGGCGAGTGTGGCACCTCACCTTCTGATCAGGTGTGCTTCTATGACAACATTCAAACTGAAAATGAGTGTGAAATTGATCTCCTTTAACTGGCTATAAAGATTTGTCTGGTTCATTTCCTTCAAACTTAAATGCAAGAAAGACAATTTCATTCAAGTAGTTGGGTCATGTTCTGGGCTCCTCTATACTGCTCCTAAGTCCTACCCCTTTTGCATAATACTGTCATGGGGATAATTTAAATGTTACGCCTTCTTTGAGAAAGGTCCCTTGTTAATGAGCTAAAACCTCAGTTGCTGGACTCTTATGCATTACAAAAATTTGTTTGTCTACCCTTAACTTTGATGCATAACATGAATTTCTGTTCCTTCCCATTCAATAGTATAAAACAAATTGATCCCTACCACAATCCTTTCAAATTGAGGGGAGAGATCATGATAATTATGTCTTCCTATGGATGGCATTGGACTGTCTGTCAAATACCGCCTACCTATTGAAGATTTTTGGCAGAAAAATATTTAGCATCTCATGCTAGTTAAAAGTGAGAGGAGTGAATTGAGTTTATAAAAATTTTCAAATTTTTTTTACAAATTTTATCTTTGAAGAAGAATTTTTGTTGAAGCTATTTAATATGTGTAAAGGTCTTGGTAAATGTTGAAGATTACATCTCGGCTGCATATAACAAAACACACCCATGTTGATAGTATTTAAGATTGCAATGTAAAGTAAATACACTGGAAAATGGATGAGATAGGGATGGAGAATGGAAACTGAGATTAATATCAGTTCAGCCACTTCTTGTGATCTTCATTAAGTCTCCCAAGCAATTTAAGATTGCCTTACCCTTCTTCCTGAATAACAATTGGTAGGAAACAACATTATTACGGTTCAACACATTTGTTTACTTGGACAGTTTTACATATAGTATATACAAGGAGATATAGCCATTTGAGGCGGTTGGGAAATGAAAAACTAGCCACTAAAAGCTAAAAAGGCCCACTGTTTGAGGTTGATGGGCATCTGACCTTGTGTCTGTTCCTTGTCTATTATGTGCTACTTTTGTCCATTCTTGCTTACTAGTGTAAAGCAATGCTGACATCAGATTGAGGAAGAACATTAAACAGTTCAAAAGTTGATCCTAAGATGGTGCTAACTGCTAATCTCCTCAAATTGTGTGCCACATTGCTGGCTTATGATTGTCTATGTGTAATTGTGTACTTCAGTTTAGTGGAGAAACCTTGCCATCCCATTGGGTAATTGATGACAAATGGAAATTTATCTGTAGAATTAATCTGACTTCTCACACAGAAAGAAGGATAAAGAAAGCTCCTAGGTTTTAATTTTTGGCTATTATTTTCCTTTTGGGGGAAATCATGGTTGGAGATGGGGTACAAAATATTTGAAAATGAAAACAATTGTAATCATCTGAAAGCTTTTGTCTTTTGATAAGGCATTCAATTCAATTGATGATGGTTGGTTATGCAGTTTTCAATATACAAAGAACTCAGAGAAAGGTTTACTGGACATTTATGGCTTGATGTTGTGTCAAAATGTGATCTGTTGAAAACGTTTCCCGTGATCTATGCAACCGACGAGCCTCTTTCCTCACAACTTGAGCTTGAGAAGTACCAGAAATCAGGTCCTGATGGAGCTATTAATGTCTCTGTCAAAACACAAGAAGGGCTACATGAGGTGAGGAAAATCTGTTCTAACTTTCATCTTTTCACTAGAATGTCTAATATTATGAGTGAGAATAAAGCGATAGTGGTCACTTCCACACAAAGTTTTGGTGATTGAGTTCAGTAGCTAAACAATGACCATGTTGATGCTGGCTTATGCAATTCTTTAATTTTGAAACAAGAAACCTTGCAGACCTATGCTAGATTTGCTGAAACTTTTGAAGATTCATAGACATAATAAATTATCACAATTTTAGGGACAAAAAAGTTCTTGTAATGATAGCCATGTTGGCATTTTCCGCTGCTCTCCCCATTTTTTGGTGTGGTGCATCCTTGAGGCAATTGCTAATTTCTTTGGCATGATGTAAAGCCATTTCCTCACGTGGGTTTTCAACCCACTGATCTGCGCAATCACATTAAATGTAGTTATTTGAATAAAAATTATAATGTGTTTGAATTTTAACAAGTTGCTGCTGTTCAAAAAAAAAAAATCAATAGTAAATTTGAAATCTATGAAGAATTAAATTGTGTAATTGGTGCATAGTGATTATAGACTTACTGCTATTAAAATAATGAATTTTACTTTCACTAAAACAATTTATACGTAAAAATTCATTTGATATAGTTACCCTATTAGTTATAACTAAAAAGACGACAATTACATCAAATTCTAATGTGAAAATACAAAATACAATGTACTTATTTTTCTGAAGTTGTCACCAAACATCTACAATCCAAATAGAGATATGACAATCAAATTGTTAAAATATTGCAGAAATCAGAATTCTTTTAATTTATCTTAAATAATACTTTAAAATATATTTTATAGGCTTTTTGTATGAATCACACATAAATATAGAAAATATATAGTTTCCTCTAAATCAAAATGATATTTTTATAAAGTATATTATTACAATAGAATCAAATATCACATTGGTTTAGTTGTATTTCTTTTATACAATAATTTTAACATGGCATCACAGCAATTTGATTTTTCACTACCTAGTTATGTCAATATTCTATTGCTAAGTTAGGTAAAATTTGGTACTCCTCTCAGACTATGGTTTTGTTGTATTTCTGCCTTTGGTTCCTTTCAACAATGAGACTAGGTCACCAATACCTCTAATACCAGATTAAATTATAGAACATAGGCAGATGAGGTGGAAAAGAGAATACGGATACTAGCGGAAAATATGATATTGGATTGATTTTGTGTATATAAAATACAAAGCATTGACACCTATTTATACATACTAATAATTTGGATAATTATTAGTATAATATTACTAAACAAGCCCAAGCTCACTAATAAAGTAAGGCTCCTAACTCCTAATTAAATTGGGAAAATAAATGACTAAACCTAATGAAATTAAGAAACAACGCTTAAGATGCTTCCTAATTAGGAAACTATATGATTCCACATTTTATTCTAAAATATTCTGTAAAATTATTAACTGATTAAGATATTATGAGATGTTTTAATTGAGCTTAAAAATAGTAAATTGGTGCTCAAGGCAATCATCACAGATGTGAAGATAGGATCATTTTTCTTTCATAAACTTCAATTGATATGAAGAGTTAGAAATAAACATAATAAACCTATTTAGATGGGGTAAATGGGGTGAGGATCATAGTACATGTGGTCCAATGGAAGAGTATTTTCGTTGCAAGATAACAAGATGCCAAAAGACATTTAATACACCATTGGAGCAGCCTTACCCTTTTATGCTGATAGATTTATATTTTCTTTTTCTTTTTGTGGCTGAGCTTATTGACTAATATAGGGGTTGTGTTGCTTTTGTTGTGTAGTTGAAGCAGAGGGTGCATGAACTGCTTAATTTGCAGATGGCCAAGATCAAAGATATAAGCAACAACCAGGAGAAGTGAAAGTTGCCACTCCTCTAAGGTGGAAACCAAATTTGTGAAGAAAATTCCCGGTCAAATAGGGAAGTCGGAAACCTTCATGAGCCTGAATATTCTTTGTAAAATAAGTTAGTAGCTCTGTGGCCAGCCTCCAAGCAGGTTAAGAAGCAAAGGCTTCTTCATTACTGCCTTCAAGCAATTAAGCATTGTAGAGTAAGTTGACGGGTAGCCTGAGCATATGATACTTCCAGAAAATGTTCAGTCACCTATTACCTTTGTTGAGGAGATCATGTTCCAACCTTATTGGACCTTCTTGAAGAAACAAGAAATGATTGTTTATCAAGTTTCCAATCCATTGGTTGTGATTGGCTGCAATCATAATGTATCTCTTAAATCCATTGGCAGAAGTCATCATAAATTGGTTACTGTTAAAATCTGAATTGATATCCACTGAGGTATATTATAATGTATTGATATATTTGATATATTCATCCTTTATTACTTAAAGAAATATACATGGGAGAAAAAATCTTTCTCAAAAAACTTTAAGGATCAATTTTTTAATTTTAAATAGACTAAAACAATCATAAAAATTAAAAATACAATTAAAAAAATAATAAATATAGTTTTAATTATCATTTATGGACATTAATTAGCTAATTAAATTTAAATATCAAATAGATTGTTATTTCAAATATTTTAATTTTAATTTTTTTATTAATTTTCCTTCCTTTCATCTTCTTTTTGCTATAATTTTTGCTTCTTTCTACTTTCTTCTTTCTCATATAATTTCTCACTCTCTTTTTTTCGTTTTTTATTTCTTATATTTACTATTAATATATGTCTTCTTTTTTAAACTTGAAATATAGGCAGTTTCACCCCTTTTTATGGTGAGTTTTTTTCTCATTTTTTTTTTATCTCTCTTCTCTTTTGCTTTTTTTTTTTGTTTTATTTTGTTTATAACATTGCAAACAAAAATGAGAAAAATAGTATAAGACATAGATAAAATAAGAACTAACTAAAGCATGTTGTCACCAATTATGGTGAGAAAAATTTGAAAATATGTCTATGAAAGTTATTGAGACAAATAAGATAAAAAATATGATGTGAACTATTTTTTCTCTAATGTTTTTCTTTTCACTATTTTTTTCAATCTACTTTGTCTATTATTTTCTTTCTCCTAATTTTATCCTATAATCTTTAGTTGTAGGTGGTGGGCACAAAGGATGATCGTGATTTTGAGAAAGGAAAGAAAAGTGACAATATGTTGTCCCTTGGTTTCCTTAGGATACCTCAAACGTCACTTAAATTATCCTTGCAAATAACTAAACAATTTGTAGGTAATTTGTTAAGGTCATACTTGCTTCTATACACAATAGTTAAGTGGGTATGAAAGTACATAAGAGAAGACATGAAGTTTTCTTACAAGAACTTAATTCGTGACAACATAGATAATAATGAATTTAATAAGAAAGACGATTTTATACATGCATGCCTTATGAATAAAATTATTTAGTTTTAATATTACCTTTTTTTTTACTTATTTAATATTGTTTTTTTATTATCCAAATTTTGATAGGTACAAGACAATTACAATATTATGTTTAATGTTTGTTAGTGTGCTAAATTTAGTCTGATCCTAAAGAGTCTCATTTAAAGGTTATGAAAAGGATCTTTCAATATCTAGTAGGTTCTGCTAACTTAAGTTCTCTCTATAAGAAAAGACAAGATTTCAGGTTAGTAGGTTATTGTGATGCAGACTATATTGGTGATAAAGTTGAAAGAAAAAGCACAAGTAGAGGTTGCCAATTTCTTGGACCTTGCATCATTTCATGGGCTAACAAGAAACATAACTTCGTTGCACTCTCAACTACTAAAGTGTAATACATACAACAAGTTGTTCTCAGTTGCTATTGATAAAATATTAGCTAGAAGATTACTTTCATTTTGAAAACAATATACTTGTATATTGTGGCAATACTAGTGCAACATACTTATCTAAAAATCTCACACTACATTCTAAGACAAAACATATAGAAGTGAGATATCATTTCAATCGTGATTATGTTAAAAAAAAAAGGTGTTTTTGACGTGAAGTTTATGGACAAATGAGATATCTTTATTGAGACTTTGTTTGAAGAACATTTTGTTTTTATTCAAGATACCTTAATTTGTTTTATCTTTGTATGTTTATTTTGCATTTGTCTTGAATCAGATTAAGTTGTTAACCTTTTTGTCTATTTCTACATCTGTTAGTTTCATTAATCTATTTGAACTAATGTGTGCTAATTGTATAGGATTTACTACGTTTTATTTATAAGAGTTAAAAAAGTCTCTATTATTTATGAAAATCTTACGTTGTCAATTGTATAATTATTTCTTTTCAAGTTTTAAAAAAAGGGAGCGTTAAATGCTTTTTACCATTACTTTTCCTTTTTTGAATTTTCAAAATGTGCCTTTTCACCTTCCCTTATATATAAATAGGGATCTTTGTTTTTCAAAAATCCTCTTTCACAACTACTCTTTCTCTTTCTCTAAAACTCTTAAATCTTTTCACGAACTTCTTTTTCTTTCTCTTTTTTTGTTTCTTATTCCTCTTTGCTTTCAGTCTTACTTAGATATTTCATGGCATCCAAGAAGAGCTCCTCTCACGCTAAGTCTGAATAGGGTTTTAACCCTAAGCTTTCTACCATTAAGGAGTTTGATGAGCTCTATTTTATCCCTAGGAAGCATATGAACTTGAAGAACTTGAGAAATAAGGGAGTTGATGTCATGAATCATATCACTTTTGTTGGATGGAAGCCTTTTGTAGAACAAGAAGGATTCTAGTATCATGGTGCTTATGCCCATTTCTAACCATCTGCAAAGGAGGCAAACACTACCATTGTGGGAGTCGTGTACGACAAGATAGTGGTGATCATGCTTAACACAATTTCAAAGGCTTCTGGTTGTGCCCTCAAAGGAAAGTCTTTCAATTTAGACTAGGAGGCTAGCATCACCAAAGAAACAGTAGATCTTCTATTATATGGAAGAATAAGTCCTTATAATGACTCCATGAAGAACATTAGACATTTCCTTAGATATGCAAACATGTTTGCAACCTATAAATTGCTTCACACTTCGATGTTCAACATCTTCCTTCCAAAGATGGGATCGAGGGATCATGTCTCTAACAAAGACAAATTCAGTGTGTGCCACATGGGATAGGAATTGAATGTATCTGAGCTAATTTTGCATCATTGGATGCAATCTTTCAAGTTCAAGGACAAGGAGAACAAGAAGAACAAGACTTTTATCTTCCACCACCTCCATTTGTCCACAAAAGAAAAAACCATGAACCATCCTCTAAGCTCACATAACAACCCCCCTACAAAAAGTTTATCCATATAAAAATCAAGAAACCTATACCTAAACCAGAATATCCCCCCCTTAAAAAAGAAAAACCTTAGATACCCATGACCATGCCACCAAATGCCAAATTAGATCATTTGTGCCTGAACCTCGCACCTATGAACACAAAAAGAAGCACCTTTGATGTGCAACTACCTTTACGAAATTAGAAGCAAGGAAGAAGAAAGATAGAAATGAAGTTTTTTAAGTTGAAGAAGAAGAACTTCTCAAATAGGTTTTTCTTGAGTCTATAATGGTCTTCATTATAAAAGAAGCAACACTTAGGCAAACAAATGAGCTTATTACAAGGATTTAGTTTGCTGCTGAAGTCTCTACATCTATCATGTTAGCAGACCTTAAGGAAAGATAGAAATAGATGCATCTTATTCCTCTTAACGTAGACATTATATTAGAAGAAGTGGAGTAAATCAATAAGGCTCTACTTTAGTCTACTCTAGTTGCATTTATTGTTGCACTTGCAGATGATGATGAAGAAGTTGATACATCTGCCTGCATACCACCAATGTTTCCAAAAGTTCCATTGAAAGAGCTTTAAATAGAAAGAAGACATCGTTTAAAAGTTATCTACAAAGAGAATCTAAATACTAGGAATGCATTAATTCCTATATCTCATGTTTTGATCACTCTAATAAGTCCACTTGAAGGAGAGTGCCACGATTTCCTAAGTGAGTCATTAGAAACCCACCACAATGGTACTACACAGTTCCTACTCTTGTAATCTTTCCTCAAAGAGAAGTCAATATTAGACACTACCATGGATTCAATTTGAAGACCTGTAATCCATTGGAGGATCACAACAATAGAGAAATTGGAGTATCTTAACACTAAAGGATGAAGGCTTGCATTTGGAAGCCATTGGTTATGATAAGTTATATATTCAAAAGGTTCTAAATATTGTTATAGCATTTTCTCTATCTATTGAAGATCAAGCTCCTATTCCTGCCTTAGGATATGAGCCTTTTATTAGGGCCTTTGAACCTAGACCTTGGGTAGCACCAAATCCTATTGACATTATCTTTTTACATAGACCTTCCCCCAAAAAGAAATTTCTTCCTCAAGTGGATGTTTGGAAGAGGTAGGGAAATTTCTTTGACGAAATCTCTTACACAAGACCATACAATTTGTAACAACTTATAGTTCTCATAGCTTCAAAAAGGATTTTGATGCCTTAGATAAGGCTTGATCCAACGAGACCTTCATATGTTAAAGAATTAAAGTTAAATACAAAAGAAAGTCCTGAGTTTAATAATTGGAAACTCAATGATTTTAATCGTGATTTATAAGTAAAGACGGCTTCATTTAGACAAGAAATTCGTCTACATACATAATCCATGAAGAAAATTGAAAGACTAAACAAAGGGTGTCCAACCATGCTTTAGAGTCAATTTATGTGTGGAGCAAAGAAGATTACTAACTTCAAGATTTTCCTCGAAACCACAGTTGAGCAAGTCTTTCATGACATCTATAAGGGAAAAGAGACTACCGAAGATGATGATGTACCTTTTAAATGTTTGATTCAAGTTAGACGCCAAAGTCTATTCAAGCTTGAACTTCATCATTTGTCACAAAAGGAAATGTTGACAAAAGAATATGCTACATGCATACATTAACATCAAAAGCTTTGTGTATCTATTTGTGGGATAGACATTGAGGAAAAGCCTTCACTAGACATAGTTCACATGAGCACCAACTAGTTCTCTTAGGAACATGGGAACTTTTTGCTAGCAAATGCAAATGAAAATAATGCAATCCTTCTTCCACAATGTCAATTTGTGGTTGTTTCTCCATTCAAGTTCTCCTTCACCATTCACTACCTTACTCAAGGTTTCTTTTTGTATATTCTTAGTCTGGTATTGTTAAAGACCTTAATGAAATCATAGAGTTTTGAATGCCAACCTACAAAGATAAACTTACTAGAGGAGTATTGTTTTACCTTTAAGTTGTAGCTCTTTTCTATTTTATCTTCTGTCTTCAAAGATAAACCTAATTATTGTTTGACATCATAAAAAAGGGAGAGATTGTTAACTTAAAGATAAATCAAGCCCCTAAAATTTTTTTCGATGTTGTAAACAATACATAAGCATTATCATTTAAGACAACCAAAAAATTTGTTTAATGTTTTATCAAACAAATCATTTGTCAATTGTCTAAAGACTCTTTTTTTGTTAGCACCCTTTATTTATATATATCATTTGCCTATTACTTATAACAATCTAAGCATTTATGATCATTTGCAGTTATTACATGAGAATGTTTTTGTGTATTGCAGAAAATGTTTCGAAGTATAAGGAAGACAATTCTAAAGCATATTCAAGAAGACTTCTTATTACCAATAAAGTCAAATCTTGCTATAGTCAAAATGTGAAGAACACATCTTGTTGTTGTTAGTATAATGAAACTTGATGATTTGTCAAGAACTAGACTTAGGTTCAATGGTAGATGTGAACTAGTATAAACATCCTATGTGTTCTTTTAATTTCCTGCTTTTATTAACCGAATGAATTATTGTTTGTCTAAAAATGTTTTTAGATTTTTTTTTATCTTTTACACTTTTGCTTACAACCTTTTATAAAAAAAGACAGACAATATTGATATTATGGCTTTCAACATTGGTTTGCGAAAAAGTTTATAAAACAAAATTTAACCATCCCTTTTTGTGTTTTGTGTTTTTTGTACAAGTAAGAAAGAAAAAAAAAAGTTAAGAACTAAAATCAATAAAAATGTGAAGAACACATCTTGTTGTTGTTGGTATAGTGAAACTTGATGATTTGTCAAGAACTGGACTTAGGTTCAATGGTAGAGGTGAACTAGTATATACATCCTATGTATTCTTTTTATTTCCTGCTTTTCTTAACTGGATGAATTGTTGTTTGTCTAAAAATGTTTTAAGATTTTTTTTTATCTTTTACACTTTTACTTACAACCTTTTATAAAATAGATAGACAATATTGATATTATGGCTTTCAACATTGGTTTTGCGAAAAAGTTTATAAAACACAATTTAACCATCCCTTTTTGTGTTTTGTGTTTTGTGTTTTCTATACAAGTAAGAAAGGAAAAAAATTAAGAACTAAAATCAATAAAAGAAAGTTTAGAAATCAAAAATCTTAAAAGGTTTAGGGACTAAAAAAATATTAAATCCAATTTGTTGAAGATGTCTCGTGTGGTTTATGCAACAGACGAGCCTCATCCTTGATAACTAGAACTTGAGAAATATTAGAAATAAGGTTTTAATAGAGCTATTAATGTGTTTGTCAAAACACAAGAAGGGCTACATAAGGTAAGGGAAATTTGTTCCAATTTTCATATTTTCACTAGAATCTCTAATATTATAGGAGCATTTGAGAATGTAATGTTGGCTATATTGACACTCTTTGTGGCTTTCTTCATTCTTCGTGCATGGTGCATCCTTGAGGCAACTACTAATTTCTTTGGCATGATATAAAGCCATTTTTCTTGCAAGGGTTTTCAAACTCACCATTGACTCTGCACAATCACATTATACATAATTACTAATGAACCCTAATGTTCGAAGGATGCTCATTATGAGAAGTTATAGGAGAGGGTTTTTGTACGTAGCCTTATCCTTGTATATGCAAAGAGATTATTTTGAGATTCGAACTTATGACCAACCAACGATTAAAGTACAACTTTATTGCTATGTTGAGGCTCATATATAGTTATTTGAATAAAGTTTATTACATGTCTAAATTTTGAAATAAAATTGTCGTTGTTCTTTGATAAATCATTTATAATAAATTTGAAGTCTACAAAAAAATTAAATTGTGTAATTGGGGCAGGATGATTATAGACTTATTAATATTAAAACAATGAATTTTCCTTTCAATAAAACAAATACATCAAATCTGAATGTGAAAATACAAACTATAATCCAAATGGACAGATATGACAAAATCAAATTATTAGAATATTGCAAAAATAAAAAATCTTTTTGTTGATCTTCTATAATATATTAGAATATCTTAAAAGTTCTTTATAATATATTATAGAATTAATTAATCCTCACTACAACAAAAAATATTTTAATAACATTTAAAAAATATCACCAAATTATAAAAAAATATTGTTAATATATTATTGAAACATTTTATCAAATATTGTGTAAAATTCATGTTGCTAAATATTTTTTACATACTAATGATAATATTTAAAAAATAATTAATATAGACTTTTAACAATATTTTTTAATAAAAAATAATTTTTTTAAAATGTTATTAATATAAATGTTTTGTAACATTAATAAACAATAGTAACATTTTTATAAATATCACTTATAAAATGTTACAAAAAATTTTAATAGCAACAACTTTTATATTTACTAATGCATGTAGATAAGGAAACAATCTTCGGTGTTGTTTCCTAATTTATTTCCCTTATTTAACACGGTTAGGACTCTATCAGTAAACTTGGGCTTTTACTAGTGATACTTCAAGTAATATTAGTGTGCTTGTACTTGTATTAGGTTTCGATGCTTTAAAATTTGGTATGTATCACATCAGTTTAATTGTATTTCTTTTATACAATCATTTTTAATATGGTATTAAAGCAATATGATTTTTCATGATCTAGTCATGTTAATATTCCGTTGCTAAGTTCAGTAAAATTTGGTACTCCTCTCACATTGTGTGTCTCTTGATTCTTTCCTTCCCATTAGCCATGCACCCATTCTGACCAACAGAACACCAGTTTCTCCTACCAATCAAACTATGGTTTTGTTGAATTTCTGCTTTGGTTTCCTTTCAACAAAGTATGTTCTTCCTTATCTATGAAACTAGGTCACCAACGACAACACCTCTCTAATGCCAGATTAAAATTATAGAGCATAGGCTGAGGGGTAGGAAAAGAGAATCTGGATACTAATGAAAAATATGATATTGGATTGATTGTGTATAAATACAAAGCATTAACATCTATTTATGCTTACTAATAATTTGGTTAAGTATTAGTGTAATGCTACTAATACAAGCCCAATCTCACTAATATAGTAAGGCTCCTAACCCCTAATTAAACTGGGAATTGAATTACTAAACCTAATGAAATTAAGAAAGAACACCTAAGATGCTTCCGTATTAGGAGAGTAAGGAGACTAGATGATTACACATTGAACTCTAAAATATTCTGTAAAACGATTAACTAATTAAGATATTATGAAATGTTCTAATTGAACTTGAAAATAATAAATTGGTGCTCAAGGAAATTATTACTGATGTGAAGATAGGATCATTTTGCTTTCATAAACTTCAATTGAATTGAAGGGTTAGAAACAAATAGAATAAACATATTTAGATGGGAAAATGGGGTGAGTGTAAATTATTAGGGAGGTAGAGGGTAGAGAGAAATACACTAATTTGAAACTCTTGTGTCTTTTTGTTTCTCTACACTTTTACAATGAAAGAACAACCTATTTATAGGCATTAACA
>JAMLFT010005528.1:0-17429 GCA_026544285.1 Pachyrhizus erosus | reverse complement strand
AAAAATATTATATAAATATTTTCATTTTTTTCATTTTATATTTTTCAGCTACTTCAACAAATAATTTTAGTTTTTAACTACCAACTAGTTTTTTTTTAGCTTGAAGCTAGTTTTGCCAAATATAACCTTAATGGGTAGTTTTTGGATTTAATGGTTGGACACAATTCCAGTTATATTTAGCATATCATCTAGAGTTCTTGGGCATTGCTTAAAGGTGACTATAGATGGCAGATTAGTGATGGATTGTGTATTAATATTGGAGAGATCCTTGGTTAAGAGAATAATAAGACAAAACGAGAATCGATAGTAGTCCATTATCAAGACTAGAGAATTGATGTTACTTAGTGAAAATAGATGGAATAAAGTATTGATTGATAAATTGGTGTCAACTCAAGTAGTTGATGCTATTCATAGGAGTCCTTTGCAAGCTTCAAGATTGGAGGATATGCCAATTTGGGCTTATAATAAGCTTATAATTTGTTTATAGGTAGTTAAGATAAATGTGAACAAAATTCTATTGCAAGCAATTGAAGTATTTTGTAGAGATTACACATTCCCCCAAAAGTGAAAAACAAAATTGTGAAGGACATATAGGAATTGTCTTCCAACATTGGAATAAATAAGTTTGATTGTAAGGTCTCATGTTGGGTAGAAATAAGTTGAACAATATATAAGTGAGAAAGACTCATAAACTTGATTGCTTAATGTTTTGGGTTGAAAGTGGTGTCAAGTTCACTTAATTGATTTGCTCCTAACTCATTTATATAAATCTTTTCAAAGTTTACCCTTCATTTGCTCAACAATATTTGGTATCAGAGTTGATGGTATGACCAAGTGACTAACTCGTATGAATATAACGGAGTTGATGATGGATCCATACATGAACATGGACATCCCTTGTATTGAAAACCTTTTTGGCAATGGACCCATACATAGAGGCTAAGTAACATGCCAATGACTGTGAAATAGTGGAAGCAACGATGTAAGGTACTAGAGTGTTCAACTCTAGAAGTGTTTTCATTAGATACTCGTGAATTAAAAATGACTTATGCTTGAGGGGAGAGTTATAATGTGGAAGAAACTCATAATTGAGGAGGAGATTGTTGGTGTACAAGTGTAAAAGGTGAAGTCCTACATTGGATAAAAATTGGCAAGTTGAATAATATATAAGTAAGAAAAACCCATAAATCTAACGCCTTAAGGTTTTAGGTTGAAGGTGGTATCAAATTCACATGATTTGCTTCTAACATATTCATGTAAATCTCTTATGGATTCTAACCTAATGGAAGTACAATTATTACTCTTTTCATCCTAAAATGATTGTAGTTTTAATATTTGAAAAATGTTTTAGATGTTCTAACTTTTATTATAATTTTATTTTCTAATAAATATTGTTGTCTCGAAAGACTTAATAATATATTTATTGAAATTAAGAAAGATAATAAAGATATTTTTGTAAAACTATCTAATGATAAATGTTATTTTTTTTTAAATATTTATTTTTCTTAATTTATGTATTATTTTGAGACATAAGAAGTATTTATTTGATTGAGATGCACTTATTTCTTTTACAAAGTTCATGCAAATAATAAAAAAAAAAGGGGCTGAGTAGGAATTGAAATTAGCTGAATACTAGGGTATTGAACCCTGTATTTTCCATTAATTATTAGAGTAAATAGTTAATTACAAATCTACCATTCCTATTGGCTTTTATGTTATATCGTCAATGTATCAAGGGTCCTTTTACTCCAATCAACAAAATAATAATTGATGATAAACGCAGAGGATATACAAATACCAATTATAAAAAAAGTAGAAAAGAATGATTAGATCTCATAATCCTGAGGAACTTTGATTATTCTTAAATTAAAAAATTTTAGAGCATGTTTAGATAAATTTCTCTATAAATATTTTTAAGAAAAAAAATAAAATTAATTTTTCTATTAAAATTAATTTATACATAAATTAAAAATTAGATTTTAAAGAAATTAAAATGAGAGAATTTTATAAATTAACTTATTTATTAATAAATTTTGACTTATAGTAAAGTTAAATTTCATTTTTTTTTATCTAAAATTACTTACAGAGAAAATTTTATAAGAATACCTAAAATTATTAAATAAAGAGGACCCAAAATATAATAAAATAGAAAAGACCAGATATTTTAACAGGTGGGGTAGATTCCACATAGAAGTGTGGTAACTTCTAACTTTGTGTTCTTTCTCCACTCAATCCAAATTGGTTTGTATCATTTTCAAGAGTTGAGATTAATGTTATTAATAGTGGATAGCAGAATACAGTGGAATACCAAAAATTTTGCCATATAAACATGTTATTGCGGTCTATGGTACCGTTATAGCGGATCTTCCTTCAGAAATTGTTTACGATGTGAAGGGTAAAAGAATGCCAACTGATAGAAATCGAAAAAACATGGACAATATAGTGTGATTGCATATATGAACGTTTGGCTATTCCACACTGCAAAAAAAAATGCGACGTGTATGGCGGCACTGTAACGTTATTTAACATTGGTTGAGATATTTTTTCCTATATAAAAAATAAACAATAGAGCAATAACATGAACTAATAAATATGAAATTATGCAAACTAGTTAGACAATATTGACTAAAAATATGGACAAAAGAGATAAGAAAATGAGATACATAAATGAAACTTGAAGTAACGAATGCTTAGCCTCTTTTGGTTTGGAATATGTTATGTTTTTGGTTTAAGTTGTGTATAGTCAAACTTGTTATTAAAATTTAAAACAGGCCAACATAAATGTCCGTGCTGTAGCACAAGGTTGCTCCGAGTACAACATTACTGTAGTTGTTAAGCGAGAAGATTCTGTAAGGGCTTTACGGGCTGTTCATTCCAGATTTTATCTCTCAAGAACTACAATAGCAATGGGCATTATTGGGCCTGGATTAATTGGAAGCACCCTGCTTGACCAGCTAAGCGATCAGGTTAAGTTTTTTTTTTTTTTTTTTTTACATAATTTTGCATAAATTAATATCATTGTTTCAGTTTTTCCTGCATCTTTTTGGGGGATATAAATGTATTTAAATTGGTCCCTATTTTGCCCTATATTTTTCCACAATACCTTAATGATTAATATTTACATAACTCTTTTAAATTTTCTAATGACTTTAAATTTTTAATCATTTATATATAATTATATTGCTCAGATTTACTCTACTCATTTTCATACAAAAAAAATCCCACTAAATATATATTTCCATATATATTATGATGTTATGTTATTATATTTTCATGAAGGATAAAAAAAATGAGAAACAATGGACGCAGTCCACAAGAAAGCGAAATATATTTATAAATAGTGTGTTTTATTTTGTAATTTAAGTTCTAAAAAATAAATAATAATTCTCAAAATTATTTGTTGAAAGTAAAACATAACTTAGTATTTTGGTATTGTAAAACATACCAAAATTCCGACACACTTGTTCTCCTCCTATCTATATTCATCCAACACGACTGAGGTTTCTTGGTCCATTTTAAAATGCCAACCCTTGAAGGTTTCTTGAGGTTTATATTTATGTAGCATTTGTTTATGCAGGCTGCAATTCTGAAAGAAGACTTTAACATTGATTTGCGTGTAATGGGCATCATGGGTTCAAAGTTAATGCTCCTTGGTGATGATACGTAAGTCAAATTATTCGCTTTTATTATTTGAACATCAAATAGTTGACATCATATTTGAGACCGTAGACATAATAATCGATCCAAAAGTGAACAAAAAAAAAAAATTAACTTTATCACAGAAGGTCATAAGTATTCAGTTCCAATACTATAGAACAGCATACTAGAAGCATGAGCCATCGTATGTCTTATTTAATCAACAGTTAATTAAGGCTCAAGCTTGTGAGCAACTGAGATGAAGACGTGTAATGTCATACATATGATTCTGTTGTCAATCCTTTTTTTTTTTTTTTCTTGAAGAAGGAAATTTCACCGATGATAGAAATGGTTATCTACTTATCACTGCTTTATTGATCATATTGTTTTGGTTCTCATTCAATTATGATGAACTATAATTTCTGATTTCAGGGGTATCAACTTAGATAAATGGAGAGAACTTCGAGAAGAAAAAGCAGAAGTGGCTAATTTGGACAAATTTGTTCTACATGTGCATGGAAATCATTTTATACCAAACACTGTGTTAGTGGACTGCACAGCCGACTCCGTCATTGCAAGCAATTACGATGACTGGCTGCGCAAAGGAATACATGTGATCACCCCCAATAAAAAGGCAAATTCAGGACCACTTAATGAGGTAAAATGGAACAATCCACCTTATTGTCCTTCTTATGACATAGATCGCTTTTTTGTAATGTAACTTGTGCATTATCCCCTTTAGTTTTGGATACCCTAACACCATTTTTTGTTATGCAACAAATTTCATGTTTTGTCTCTTTAATTTTTAGATACTTTAAAGTCGATCCCCATTTTGTTTTTTAATCAAATAATAGCAATATAGTACTCTGCTGAAACTGGAAATCCCCATACCAGTTGATTTAAGGTGTTGTTTAGATAAACTTCTCTGTGAATACTAAGATAGTAAAACAAATTGAGTTTCTCTTGTAAGCTAAAATCAATATATGCTTTTCAGTTTTTTGAGATGTTAAATGAAATAACTTCTGTAAAAGTTATGTAAGGTGCAGTAGGAATTGGGCTGGGGATCTTAGTCTTTTAGTTGAACAACTGTGAAGTGTTTTTTCCTTCCAATTCATACAGAAATTCTGTATTTCTTAAAGTCCTTCCTTTCTATAATCTCCAATTGCTACACTATTTTTCTTTTACTGTTTGCTTCGTAGTTAAGTTACTACTTTTGCGGCTTTCTCACATTCACTCTGCATCCATGGCCAGTATTTGAGGTTAAGAGCTCTTCAGAGGCAATCATACACACATTACTTCTATGAAGCTACTGTTGGGGCTGGTCTTCCAATTATTAGCACATTACGGGGCCTTCTTGAGACAGGTGACAGAATATTGCAAATTGAAGGTATCTTCAGGTTCGTTTTGAAACTATATTTCTATCTCCACTTGTCTCTTTTTGTGGAATAGACAACCTCACATCTCAGACTTTTGATTTCTGTTCTTGCACTCAGTCTTGTTGTCCACCATGCAGTTTTTTCTCCCGGAGGAGGAAAAAAAAAATGAAAGAACATCACTTCATGGATCACTAATATCTTTAGCCTTTATTCATTTGATCTTATGCTTTCAACCTATAAGGTACTTCCTATGATTTGCAGTGGGACTTTGAGTTACATCTTTAATAACTTCAAAGATGGCCGGCTTTTTAGTGAGGTAGTAGCTGAAGCAAGGGATGCAGGGTACACCGAGCCCGATCCAAGGGATGACCTGTCTGGAACTGATGTTGCTAGAAAGGTACAATGTACAGTATTTAACATATCTGCAAAATTTTATTGTCATGTCTATAAAGTGTATAAAGTGCCCTCTCGAGGTTGATATCTCATCAGTTTCGATAGAGATGCTTAGATTGAGAGTTATGAACAGGGATGTAATTGAATTGAGGTTCAAAATTATACACGAACTAGATTTCAAATTTGATTTACGTATGTATTATGTAAAGTTATCATAAGCTCAAATTTGACAAGTTAAAAGTTTGAGATACTAAAGTCATTGAAATAGTTAAAACAAACAAGTTGAATCAAATTAATATTATTTTAAACAATCTCAAATGTTTTGCTGATAATTGACCTTAAAATATCACAACTTTTGGTTCATGACCTTCAAGTAAGATTATTTTGGTTCATGATAGCTTTTTATGCTTAATTAGCTCTATCCTCTTTAATTTGGTTGTGATTATTATTTGAAATTAAAATTCTTGTGGTTCAACAGGTGATAATTCTTGCAAGGGAATCAGGTTTAGAGCTAGAGCTTTCTGATATTCCCGTTGAAAATCTTGTGCCAGAACCATTAAGAGTAAGAACCGATTACTATTAATCATACGGTTCTGAGTTTATTGTGTACTATAATTACACATAGTATGAATATTTTGATAATTTCTTGCAGGGTAGTACATCAGCTCAAGAGTTTATGCAACAATTGCCAAAATTTGACCAGGAATTAACAGAGAAATTAAAAGATGCCGAGAGTGCTGGAGAAGTGAGTTACTACATTATTCTGGGATCTTGATTAAACTACTAAGAAAAAAAATAGCTACATTAATCGCATCACCTACATGATCTATTCAAATTATTTAATAAAAGAGTGATAAATTCCTTTGTCTTCAATATAAAAAAAAACATTAGGCTAGCCAGATGCTCAAAACTGTCAAGTTTAGAATTTTATCTGTTTCACTGTTAGAAATTAAAAATGGGATAATAAAGGAGTGGTATTTTGAAAAGTTGGGAGCTTATATTTGGTTAAGACGTCTATTATGGCATGAAAAACATAATGTGTGCTGAGTTTGGAGTATAGAGAATTCTTGCATGAACAGGTGTCCGTTAGACACAACTAATTAGAAACTAAAAATAACGTTGTAAATTTATACTAGTACATTGTAAAGGAAAGTAAAAGGCTTTGTTACCATTTTCCTTAATGGCATTTTATTTCTTTTCCAAGCATTAATTTATGTTTAAGGTTTTTAAGAGCATGTAATGTTTGAAGGTCATGAGATATGTGGGAGTGGTGGACGTGACTAATAAAAAAGGAGTGGTAGAGCTGAGAAGATTCAAGAAGGATCATCCATTTGCACAATTATCTGGATCAGATAATATTATTGCATTCACAACAAGAAGGTATAAAAACCAGCCTCTGATAGTTCGTGGACCTGGAGCTGGTGCCCAAGTCACAGCTGGCGGAATATTCAGTGACATTTTACGACTTGCCTCATATCTTGGTGCTCCATCATAGGTGTCACAGTGCAAGCATGTATTCTGTATCGTACATGTAACTTTCAATATGAATAAACCACTATAATAAATAATTTGGATTTTAATATAAGCATTACAGTTAAACTAAAATTAGTTTTAACAGATTTGCGTTGTTTTCAATTTCAAAATTACCCAGAAAAATAATTTATTATTTTTTATATGTGAAAAAATAATAATAATAATAATAATAATAATAATAATAATAATAATAATAAGAGTTATTTATATTTTTAATCCTTGACAAAATTTTAGTATTTTTATCTATATCTTTTATTTATTATCAATTTTAATTTTTATTGTCAAGTAATAATATTAATAATGACATAATAGTTATGATGACAGTTTAATGACTTATTATATTATTAAAAATATAAAATAATAATTACATTTAATTTTTATTTTTTTTATAAATTGTCTTTTTAGTTTATCATTTAAATTAGTTAATAATGTTATATTAATTGATAAAAAATTAATCAAGAGAATTCATTAGAATGTGTATCTTAGTACAAAGTTGATTGTTTATGTTTGGTGGTTCTTGTGCAAGTATATTGCTTTTTTAAAGTCAAAAATCTTAAATGAATGACATATTTATAATAAGGATACTTAAAAAAAGAGTTATAGTTCAACCTAATTTAAATTGACATATCTAAAAATTATAAACTTTTATAATAATTATTTTTAAAGTTATACATGTACATATTTCTAATTAATTAACTGTATAATAACAAATATCAAATTACACTTTTTAATATATTTCAATTTTTAATGATTTGAATAAAGTATTTTTCAGATAATGTGACAAGGTATTTAACTTAAAAGTTTAATGACTATATATTATTATTGTAAAAACTTTTATACTGTTAACTAATTAAAAATGATTTTTGGTATAATTTTAAAGATATTAGTGTATAAAAGTTATGATATTTATTGTATATAATAGTTTATGATTAGATAAAAATATAAAATTAACTTACAAAAGCAATCATAACATATTTTCTCTTTTAGCTTATTCATCCCACATTTGTCTACTTATTTTGTTTCTAGCTAATAGTCATTGTTGCCTTCGTAAATGTAAATATATACAGTGCTCACATTCTTGTGTATTCATGGCAAGTGTAAATTATGGAGACTACATCACCTGCTTTGTCACGAAAGTAACCTATCTGGTCAGCGTAGTTTATAAAGACTCAGGCTTATTGTTATGCACAAATTAATTAAGTCAAACTTTTAATAATAAATTATTAGATGATTTTGAATTATTATTACTATTTTATTTTAATTAATTTTTATATAAAATATAATTAATTATTTTCTTTTAAAGTTTAAAACTTACATATGTGTCATAATATTATTAGTTGGAACTATAAACATCTAGTAGTTGTTTAAGATCATCTATAATTTCTGGCTTCTAATTGGTGTTGTGCAGGTGGCATCAATCACCAAGTCTAAGTTATACAAATGGTTTGCTTAGGTACTAGTTAAATTTATTCTGCATTTGTTACGCGCTAAATATCATAATGAAAATAAATATTTTTATATTTGTGAAGAATATTTTATTTTTAGAAAAATTGATTTCTCATGTTTTATAATTATCTTTTTTGTATTTTCTTCATTCCTATAAAATGGTCTTTTAAAAATTTTATTTTTGTTTCAAAATAATATAGCTTTTTTAGTTTTTCAAGTTATTTTTACCAGCAATTCTTCTAAATATAATTTAGAAAATCAATTAATATATGCATCAAAGAAAAACATCAATCATAAAAAAAAGTTGATAAATAGTATAATATATTTGTTATTGTTGAATAATGAGATAATTTATGATAAAAGTAATTAAACAAATAAGAACTTTTTGTCTAAATATGTATCAATTGAATGTTTATTAATTCATTTTTTATGGTCTGATAACACTAACTAGTATAATGTATTTGTTATTGGTTAATAGTAAGATAATTTATAAGAAAAGTAATTGAATTATTAAGGACTTTTTGTCTAAATATATATCAATTGAATGTTTATTAATCCATTTTTTATAACCTTATAACACCAAATAGTATATTGTATTTGTTATTGGTGAATAGTGAGATAATTTATGACAAAAATAATTGAATAATTAAAGGTCTTTTGTCTAAATATGTATCAATTAAATGTTTATTAATCCATTTTCTATAACCTTATAACACCGTTATTTTGGAATGAAATGATTAACCTACCAACACACATTTTAATAAGAACAAAATTATGATCGATAAGTAAATACCAATGTAGACAATAATATCTAGAATGTGGTGATGATGTCAAAGAACTTGAGATCAAACATTGGTGCTAGAAAAAAAAATCTTTAATACTTTTATTCTTTAAGCTTAACTAAAAAAAATTTTGTATGGCAAAAAGTTCCACATCACTTAAAAATTTAGAGTATAAATAAACAATACTTTGAATACTATAATCCTAATAATGTCACTAAACTTATTGAGTTCAAACCAAAAATATAAACATCCAAACATTAATTTATTATTTTAAAATTAATTTTAACCAAAATTAGTTTTATAAAATTAATTTCTTTAAAATTAATTTTACAAATCCACAATCAAACATATACAAAGTGTTATTGTATGAAATGTTGTATAAATAAGAAAACTTTATTAAATTAACTCTTTAACGTATTCCAATCATTTTTTTTAGTGAACCCACAATATTTTCCAACTAAAAAAAACTAGAAACTGATATTTAAAAATACTGAGATTCAGGAACTTGTTCCAATATATATGTTACATATTCGATGCACATGCAAACATATTCCAATTAAGTGATTTGGATAAAGTAGCCTTCATTTAATTTGATAAGGTATATATTTAACTTATTCTTCCGACAATTGTCAACATATTTTTGTTTCTATCTTGCCGTTATTGCCTTCCTAAATGCAAATATTTTGTTCATCCAGCAATACTTTATCTCCACAAACTGGCCACAATTTAATTCTACTAATTAATGAATCTTCTCTTTCAAGTAATAACATCTCAATTACCAACTGCCAGTTATTTTCAACTACCTAAGTTGCCTTAACATTGACGACAGCTCAAAATCATATATGGAGTTTTTTTTTTTTTTTTCAAGAGCTGCACATTCGCATTATATACGGAATAATTTAAAATTCTCTTACATTATGTTTAAAATATTTTTCTTAGTTGTTAAATAAAAAAGTGTTAGATTGTTTTATATTTCTAGTTAATATGGGGACTTGCTTATGTTAAAGAAAGAAATATACATCTTTATGATTAGTTTTTGTTTGATAAAAAGCTGTATGTTTCTTTTATTTTTTTTAATATAACCACACTCAGGTAAGTAACTAATACCCCTATTTTGCTAATCATATTTAATGAAGCATCAAACATTTATGGTAAAATTAACAACCTATGAACGTTTGACAATTATTTTGGATTATCAAAATGATTAATGATAACTCATCATTTGTTGTCATGTGAAACTAAAAATACATAATTAATTATATTAATAATAATTTCGATGAAAATATTTCAACGAATATTGATGTAAACTTAACCTGTAGAGTTCAAACACTTGCTCAATTAAGAAACCCAGGGAAATAATAATTACATAAAGATTTGATACATAAAATCTAACAAAATAAAAAAAATGTATGGCTATTCATTTAAATTCTGTCAAACGTGAAAGATGAATGCATAATATTTGTGCGCATAACTGTGGGGAGAGGAGAGAACAGAGAAGAGATGGGGGAAACAAAGAGAAATTGATGGTGAGGTGAGAGTAGTGGTAAGGTTTGGCTGGCATGCGTGTAGAATCTTGATTGTCAAATCATCGCATGTGTAATAGACCCCACTGCATGTGCTTTGTCACCAAAGTCACCTATCACCTATGTGGTTAACCTAGTTTATTAAGTCCCGGCTTCAAATACCGTAATATGCGCAAACATGTAGGCTCATCAACACAATTTTCGTGGGTGAAAAAGTCTCTCTGCACCTCCAAATTTCTTTTATTTTCCATTCAAATCAATCACTATATCCGGACCCAAAGGAATGGAAAAGGAGAAAAAAAAAACAAGAAAAACGATAACAGAAATAAGACAGCCAAAAAGATTTAAACAAAGGAATTTAAAAGATGTTAAAGGGGCCCCCTTATGCCCATGCTACATGATTAACTTTGAATTGTTCATGCTATACAGCTTTCATTAGGTTAGAATTCTCCATCTAGTTCATTGCTGTTGATTCACGCGGCTTTGGTTTGGCAATGATCTGTAAACATTAGAAATTACAAATGCTTCCTCAAAAAACATGGGACAAAGCATCTTGGCTACAAAACAACCAGATGCAATATATTTTCTTCTGATTGAAAAAATGTTGAAAAGTATCATACAAGTAACATTTCTATAATACTTCTGATCGAAGAACCCAACCATCGACTAAAACCAATCCGTTAGCTTTAAGAAAAAATAAATAAAGGACATCAGACTTGTACAAAAGAAGATTGCAACAACGTTAAAAAATTTAACATTTAAAAAATAAATAAATTTTGTGATAAAATTCAGTGATGTTGCGAGATCAAAACAGCTTAACAACGTTTTCATTCGGTCCTTCAACCTGAGAAGCAATTGGATGTTGTCCCCTTTATCATTTTTGTTACCGGCAATCCATTACACCAAAGGAGTCTGCAAATCCTGAAGGTTTTGCAGGAATGCTTGATTGAGTTTGTGAGATGGACATGTCAAACATTGTGGAAGTGCCTTCGTTGGCTTGCCATCTTTGCAGAGCTTGAGGAAGGCTCATTTGAAGATCAATGCCATAACCTTCTTCTTCGTGGCTGGTTGGCTTCCATTGCTCCACCAGAGGAACCAAGACATTTACTGCATGCCCCATATCAGGCCTTTGGTATGGTTCACGAGCAGTACAATGGCCTGCTAGCTCGGCCACTTTATATATGCTCTCCATGGTTTCTTCATCAGGATCGAGAGTTTGGTCAATTGCCTTTGGGATGTTCTCCTTGTTAATTAGTACCCTACGGAACCAGGAAACCAAATGAGCCCTTTCATCAGGCACAGTATCGTCCAATGCCCTTCTACCGGTAATCAGTTCCATCAAAACTACTCCAAATGCATACACATCTACTTTGGTTGTCACTCTTCCAGTAGCTGCCAAGAAACACGATCCCATTAATTACAAGTAAAGGAATGGGCTAGCATAAAGTTAACGCCACAAGAATCTAGCTTTAGCTCACTGTAATTCTACAAAAATAAAACAAGACAAATATTCTTCATATTACAAAAGCAGTGGAAACGAAGAAAATTTTTGGACATGCTTTAAAAAATGCACAAATGGATGTTAGTGAAAACATAATTGTAAAAATAGGCTCAAACCAGCCTGTCAACCAAGAACAAGTGACATAATTAGTTCGAGTTGTTCATTAGATCGAATATGTCATCAATCCGATTTAAAATAGTTTGACCCGGCTGGTTCAGTGATTGAACCGATAAATCGATATGGTTCAACCAGTGAACCGATATGATTGAACCGATTGAATTAGTATTTGTTATCTTTTAAAAATACAATTTTAATAAAAAAATATAAATACAATAAAAATGACACATTTAATAATCAAACTCAAAATCATTTAATAGATATTTTTAGAACACTACGTGAAAATGTGGAATTAACAACTGACTAATAAAGATATGTCTGGGCATAAGGGAACCCAACAGTAATCAGTAGCATCAGGAAGAGAACAGCTTCGGTGCTACCAAAACCTATTATGACAAATTACAGTAAGAATAATTCTAAATATTCTTAACCAATCCTCCTAATTGCTAAATAAAAAAGACATTAAATACTTTTTATATTCCCATGACACTAAATGCATCAACTTCGTCGTTCAAATACTTCATTAAATATCAGGAGAACATAGCAAAACTCCTTCAGTAGACCAAGATTAAATCTAATCAGAGCATTCTTCACATATAAAAGGGTAACTGGGAGCCGACCACGTAATTGTAGCTATCTCTCTATTAATGTCATAAAATATAATGTGGCCCCAAACCATCCATCCAAGGAAATCCATAGGAAAACACAAAATTTAGCTAGAAAACAAATCATGAAACAAAACAAAAAATGCAAATAACTGACCATTATGAGGAGAAAAACATCATTTATTAGTTCAAAAAATATAACGAATTGAAGTACTACCAGAATGCAAATAAACCTATAGGACAGTTATAAAACCAGAAAAGGAAATAAAAACTCAAAAAAAATAAGAAAAACTTATATATAAAGGCTTTCCGAAGTATACCTGCATATTCAGGTGCCAGATATCCAAATGTTCCAGCCAAGCGTGTCTCGACAGAATACTTCCCATCTGGCGCATTTTTAACCAAACCAAAATCCGCAACCTTGGCTCTCATGTCATCACCCAATAATATGTTTGAGGGCTTTAAGTCCCTGTGAATGAAGCTTTGCTGAGCTAAGCTGTGCAAGTATTCCACTCCTCGGGCCACATCCAAAGCTATGGCTATCCTTTGTTTCCAAGTCAAAGGAGCACAGCCATTTTCACGCCAATCGAATAGGTGTTGCGTTAATGTTCCCTGAGGCATATACTCGTACACCAAAAGTCTTTCGTTGCCGTTAATGCAAAATCCTAAAAGAGCCACCAAATGCCTGTGCCTAACTTTACTGAGAACTGCAATCTCTGCTTGGAACTCATTCAATCCCTTACTCCCCGTTGCAACAGATTCCATTCTCTTCACAGCAATTTGAGTTCCATCATGCAATTCCCCTTTATAAACAACCCCAAATCCTCCCCTACCCAAAATGTTATTCTCACTGAAATTATCCGTTACTTGCCGAAGAACCTGAATTGAAATAGTAGCATTCCCACCCTCAAAAACATGAATGTCACTACGCTCACTGCCCTGGCTTTGCAACTCACTCGGAACACCACCATATCCATTGGAATTAGTAACGCTCATCATATCAATCTTAACCTCTCCTTTCCCATTTTCCGGATTATTAACCCGTCCAAACTTGCCATGCCGGTTTTTAGCATAACACTTACAGAAGACAAACACCACCACCGCAACAAAAAACACAGCAATAACAACAATACCTGCGATCCAAGCAGGTGAAAGGGAAGGACCAGTTGACCCCGCACTAGGACTTCCACTGGGTGCATCACCGAAATCCTTGGACGGAGTAGTTCCACTGCTGCCGCGACCATCAGAACGCCCAAGCAAATCATTACCTGCAGTAGTGAACTTCAACCTGCTTGAGAACTTTGGAACATCACCAGATAGGTTGTTATTAGAAACATCCAGGACCTCAAGCTGAGGCAAATTTGTCAAACTCTCCGGTATTGAGCCAGCCAAATTATTATTATTGAGATACAAGTTCCTCAAATCAGTTAAATTAGCAAAGGCAGGGGAAATGGTTCCCGTCAAATTCTGCCTAGCCAAATTGACCGTAATAATCTTCCCCTCTGCACAAACAACGAAACTCCAATCATTACAAGGATTGTTCCCAGTCCAGGAACGCGCCAACTGAAGGGGATATTCGAAATCCTCAGCAATGTGAAGAAAAGTGGTGACACGGGAATCGCAGGGTCCACCATCTTTGAGACAAAAACTATTGATCCCGCCGAGAGTGGCACGGACACCTTTCCCAAAAGAAGGAGCAGGACCCTGAAGCGCATTGTTATCTAAAGAAACGTTCTGCAAAGTAGAAAGGGACGTGAGAGAGGGTGGAACGACACCCGTTAACTGGTTGTCCCTGAGCTGCAGATCAAACAAAGAGGTGCAATTGAACAAGTCGGGAATGGGACCGGTAAAGAGGTTCTTCTGAAGCAATGCCTGAGACAGGTGGGTCATGGAAGAAAGCACATCAATGGTACCAGAAAAACCGAAGCCGTCGTTCTGATTGTTGAGCCAAAGATTCTGAATACCAGATCCAGCGAAGGTCTTGGGCAAACCACCGGTGAAATTGTTGTAAGAGAGACGAAGCTCCTGCAAACTAACCAATGAGTCGAATACATCGGGTAAGGTACCGATAAGGTTTGCGTTGCCGAGGTCGAGTTTGACGAGGTTGGAGGACAGAGTTAACTCTATGGGAAACGTCCAAGGAGCGAGATTGATGCTATCGGTCATGCTGAGGGTTCGCAAACTGGTGAGCCCTTGGAAGCAACCGTCAGGGATGGAGGTGAAGTTGTTGCCGTCAAGGAAAACGCTTTCGAGCATGGAGAGGTTGGCGAGTGAAGGCAACGCGCCGGAGAGAGCGTTGTTCTGGAGAGAGAGAGAGCTAAGTTGGGAGAGGGAGTTGAGATCCGGAGGGAGAGTTCCGGTGAGTGACTTAGAAGCGATGTTGATTGAGGTGACGCGGTTGGCGCTGCACTTAACGCCATCCCAATGGCAGAAGTTGCTTCCCGTCCACCCCGACGGCGTTGGGCCCAGCGCCTTCGCCAGCTTCAACATGAACGCCTCATCGTCTGCAATGGCGCTGAAGGCCAGTGACAACCACACAAGAACCAGTTTACAGAGACATTCTGAAGCTACGCTTTTCGCTTTTAATTTGGAGTTAGCCATTCAGATTTGGGATGAAATGTCTGTTTGATGATGATGATGATGATGATGATGCTAACTTAACTAGTATTTCTAAATTTTGTACTACCTCCCACTACACAACGGAAGAAGAGAAGAAGATATTGATGTTTGATATTGATAACTGCGTCAACCTCATGTTATACCATCTCTTTCTTCTTCTTCTTTTTTTTTTAAAATCAAATTACTTTACTCAGAGGTTCGGTAATTAAAGAATTTTATAAATAAATACGTCTGTGTATTTTCTACATCATTCATTAATTAGTACTATCATAATTTTACACTAAATAAATAGCCATGTTACTACTTTAGTTTGCACAATTCCTGGGCTGAATTCATAATTGAATTATTACTTAAAAGGAAGAAAAATGAGAGGATGGTCCCCATCAAAACCAAAAGACAGAAAAACCGCTGTATTTGAATCAGTATTTTAGGTAACGACCAAAAAAGAAAGAAAAGGAAAATAATCACCATGCCACACTTCATATCAGATGTCATGCAAATATAAAAATAAAAATAAGAAATATCAATTCATATTAATAATTTCTAATTTCATTAAATCATAAGTTATCATGTATTTTTTGTAATAATTTGACTGAGTATGCAAAAAATGTTAATATTAACAACACATAAAAATTAAATTCAGAAGATAATAAAAAAACGCGTTAGAAAGAAAACGAAAAGGTGGTTCTGGCAAGTGTGGGAATGCCAACTGTTGCTTACTAGATTTCGAGTACTCCTTGTATTTTTTTTTTTCTATTTTTTTTGACGGATTTGAAGCGGCATAAGTAAGATAATAAATTGAGTTGATAAAGTAATGAGGACCGGTAGATCACAATAATATACCAAACACTGTCGTCTTTATCCTTTTTTTTTCATTTACTTTTGATTTTTTTCTCAAAATCAAAAGTAAATTAATATTTAAGTATTATTTATATTTGGCCAACTTTTTATTTGTTGCTTATAAATGAGCCCAACGTAGTACGTTTGGTATAAGAGATAATCTTAATAGATAAATTAAGAGTAAATATAAAAATTCATTCCATTTTTGGGCTAATTTGAATGATAGGAAGGTAGATATGAAAAAAAAAAACAAGAATAGTAAATGTAATAAGTAATATGTTAAAAAATAAAATAAAATAGTAGATATATAAATATAATTATTCATAATTAAATAATAAATAGAAAATGTTGTGAATGTTTCTTATAATAAAATTTTGGAATTACAATTATCACTTTTAATTATCCTTTGCCTAGTTTTGATAACATTAAAACCTTATTTTTATTTTTCCAAGTAACGAAGCATCACCTAGTACACAAATTGTTTACGAATTTGGGCCTCAAAATTTAGACGCAAATTTCTACATTTGGAGTCTCCTAACTGGACCTAATTTTCTTTTCTGGTTTTAGATACGATGACAAGCCCGCCCACTACTGTTCATGGACCATATAAAGAACCCAATGTTTATGTTGCTGTTTTTTGCCCCTTACAAATTATTAAGAAAATATTTGATTAAAAATAATCAATAAAAACTATCTACTATCATAGAATGAGAAACTTTTTGTAGAATATTATGAAAACTAGATTTTAAACATGTCATTTTCATGGATTTTTTCAAATCAAATATTTTTATATTAGTTTTTAATATATTTTAAAAAAATATTTGTATATAAAAAAGTTATTAATTCCTTTTCAAGACTATGATGGTCGTGACGCACCCATATGTGAGTATTTAAACTTTTATGTCATTTGTTAGATTAAAATGGTTTTAGAAGTTGTTATCAATGAGAACGAAATTGGCCTTACTATTGACAATGAAATGCTTAGGTACTGAATCCGTGTACTGTCCCATAAACTAGTGTCAAGTGGGTCAATTAAATAGTATATGTCTTCACTATTC
>JAMLFT010005527.1:0-17430 GCA_026544285.1 Pachyrhizus erosus | reverse complement strand
TTGTTATATTTTAAGCTTCCGCAAATTGCTTATTTTGAGTTCATAGAAGAGGGAAATTATGGTGGCTTTCTCCAACATTATGTTTATCAAAATATTTTTAATATTGATATAGTATTTTTATCTTTGTAGTCATTTAATTTGTTTGATATTGTCAATTTAGAATAAAGTTTTAAAACATGTTGTGACCACTTGTGTTCCAAAACCTTAAATTTAAGAATATGTCATATTCAATTAATCCATCCTCTAATAAATATTGTGTTATTACTAAAAAGACATTTTGAATAAACTAATTATAAAATAATTATATTTAGGATTGTATTATTATGATTATTATTAAAGTAAAAATTGGATTTTATAACTATAAAAATTTAATTAAATATCATTATTTTTGTACCAGTTTAATTTGGATTTAATATTTTCATTTTTAGAAATAATTTTTAAAATATCAAGTTGTCACAACTTGTGCTCCAAAATCGTATGATTAAAAAGATATTGCATCTAATTATTTTTTCATCTATTACAAATTTTATAATAATTAATAAAGTATCTTGATTAAGCTAATTATAAGATAATTATATTTAAGATTATATTATTATTATTAAACTGTAAAGAAGATAATTAAATTTTATGATTATAAAATTTTGGTTTAATATCTTTATTTTTGTGTCAATTTAATTTGAATTTAACTTGTCACTTTAGAAAGAAATTTTAAAACATCAAACCATCACAACTTGTATTTATTAAACTTTGAGATTAAAAAGATATCATATTTAATTAATTCATCCTCTAATAAATGTTTTTTATCATTATGATTTAAAAAATTAATAATTAAGAAATATTTTAGTAGAACTTATGTCAAGATTTATATTTTTATTATCAATTATTATTTTGGAAATTTTTTTTATTATTAATATAATTGAAATTGATCAAAGGAGAAATTTGAGTACCCAAATTGTTACAATTTGTTTTCTCAAAATTTCAAAAGGTAAAAAAATGTCACATTTAATTAACTTCATTTTTCACTTTAACAATTTCATTTTATATAAATTATTTTATTCTCATGTAAATTATAAAATACTTACTTTAAAAATAAATTACCATTTTATTGATGCTTTATGGTCATTACCAACTCTGACAGATTGTAAAAAAAAAAAAAACACATACAAAAATTACTTTTTTTTTTCTCAAATTAAATTTCTTATAACTTTATTCTTCCTTTTTGTAAATTCAAATATACATTGGTAATAGAAAATTTTCTAATATCGACAAATATAAGTTTCAAGCTTAAAAAATAAATACATAAATAAATAGACTAATTATAATCCTAATAAAAAGTAGATTGATATCCGTCTAAGAAAAAAAAAAAAAAAGCTAGACATATTGAAGTAAATCTAATGGGTGAGGCTTGGTTATGAACAAAATAATTAAAATAAAAGAAGAGATGATTTGTCCTTAACTTAACTAGAAGATGACGCCGAGCCGACGTTGGGCATGAGAATGCCAGTCGAAACTATGACGCCACCATTCTTTTCGATTCACAAGTTATCTGCTTAGATTCAGACTTGCTATTTGAAACACACCATCATTTCTGACTGCTCATGTCACTCTCTAGTCATTTTTTTTTAAATCTTCTCTAAAAAACCCCTCTTCTTTTCTTTTTCCAATAAGAGTTCTTGAGTAATTTTCACATTTAATGTTAACGAATATTTAAAAAATTTAACTTTTCTCTCCTCATTTATCTTTGTCTCATCTGTTTGATTTATTTTTAGCCTAAGGAGGTAATTTCAAACTCTGCACCATCAACATTCATTTTTCCTTTCATTTGATGATTTTCCTTTAGTGTGTGTTGGAGTAGAATGCATAAGTATATTGCAGAAGTCTAAGGGTTTCACATTAAGCATTTGCTGCCTGTCCCAACCCAAGGCTCGAGGGGCACTCTTGCCTTACTTCTGAAATATGTTGTCGTCAATTTCTTTCCTGTTTTCGTTTTTTTTTTTCATTTTATATATTTTTTATTGTATCATTGGATTGGATTATTGAAATTAGACCTTTGTAAAGAATCTTGAACCTTCTTTTTATTTTTTTATGTCACAATAATAATTAATAAATAATAATTATAACAAAATAAATTGGACAAAAATATGTGTTAACACATAGCATATCAATAATGATAAATCAAATATGTATGCTCACAACCAACTAATAAATTAGTAATTTTGGACTTATAAAGACTGTTGGTTGATTTTTACAAGTATATCAAATCATGCAAATAATAAAATCATAAGTAAAATTATCTTTTTAACAATTTGTACGATAATTGGATAATTAAAAGTATAAGTAATAGATTATGAGTATTGAGAGAATTAAAAACTAAATTAAAAGATAATTTTAAAGAAATTAAAAGATAAATAATAAAGAATTAGTTTTGAAAACTTAAATAACACTTAATATGCATGGAAAATTGAATTTAAATAAATTGAAATAAATTGTTGGAATTTAATTTTATTGGATTATCTATCATGTAATTATTATTCATTTTTATTCAATTAAATTTATATCATCATCAGTCCACAAATTTCTTTTAATCTTAATTCCTTAAGTAAAAAAAATTTAAGTTTCTTGACTTTACTATTAATTTCTTGAATTAGGATAACTCAATAACTTACATTAAGAAAAAGAATTTAGTAATGATTAATTCTAAGAAAATTTGATCAAGAAAATTAGTTTTCTCTCAATTTGTATTTCGAAAAGAATTTTCTAATTACAATTGGAATTATAAAACAAAGTAATTGGTTGATTAAGTCAAATACATACATTAAGCATAGAAGAACAACAATAACAATATTTTTATTAAATAAAAATGAAAGTAGCAATTACATGAAATTAGGTCCAACTATATTAAACCTCAACGAATAAAGAAAACTACTTGTGGACATGGAAAAAGAAACAACAAATGAAGAAAAAGTGAAAGGTGAATCCAAACACATAAATTTCATCATGATTTCTTATCTTCTTGATTCTCTATGTTTTTCTCTATTTAAATAATAAAAAATATCTATTTAAGTCTATTGGCTATTAAGATCCCAAAGAAATCATAAATAGAAAATTAGAATTTTGTATCACAAATTCTGATGCGCACATCCATGACTTAAATGCATATGTATGCAATTTTTAGCCTTGAGCATTTTAGAAAATCTAAAACTTGTACAAATTTCCGATTTGAGTGTATAGGTGTGCAATTTTTTGCTTTCAACAAATTTAGAGAAGTCAAAATTTGTACATGTTTATGCCTTGATTGCACAAGCGTATTTCCATGACTTTCCATAAGCTTTTCAAGTCTTTTCAAGACATTCAAAACTTTAAATTTTAATCAAAATAATCCTTAATGCATCAAATCTTCTTGAGACATTTCTATATCTTGCTCCAATACTTCAACAAATTTTCTAAAACCACAAAATAAAGCAAAGATTAAGTGTAAAAGGTGAAAAGGAAAATGTGATAAGGAGTAAGGTTAGATTTAATGGTAACAAAATAAACTAAAAAAATTAGATTGTTAAAAAGGAGTAAGAGATGTAAATGATGACTAGAAAAAAAGATGAAAGAGAGGGAAAAACTTTTGTTAAGAAGAGAAAACCATCTAATAAAATGGGAAAAAGTCCTTCTATAAAAAGAAGAAAAAACCCTCTAAGAGACACTATTATTTTTCTCTAGATGTTTTTTTGCTTCTGCTAGGATTTTATTTATTTGTTTCTCTACTAGTAAAATTGAGAAAAGTTGGTAGCTAAATATGAACTCTTTTATGCGTATCTCTTCAATGCAAAATAAAATACTAGTATAGATCCTTCTTCATATCCATCTCATTAACTTAATCCAGTTTGAGGAAATTTTTAATAAACTCAAGTTAAAAAATTTAGATTGAATTTATTTTTAAAATAAATTCAAATTATAACTTGTGCATATTAATTCAGTGTAATATCATATATATTTTTAAAAAATATTTTTAAAATAATTATATATTAATAGTATAATTTATTAATTTAATAAATAATATTTTATCTAACAAGATATTATATTTATATTGATATTACTTACATTTTAAAATATGTATTACAAAATATATCTTAATTATATTTGTATATCTTTATAATTTTACAATTTAATTAAATATAATAGTGATAGCAAGTCAGATGGAGATGGTAATGTCTGATATATTGTAAAGAACTTGATCCCACAAACAGCGAAATTGCTAGTGTGGTAATAGAAGAAACACTTATATTTAAATAATAAGAATGCAAAATGAAAAAATAGTGGGGTAAATGAGGAGCATGGAAGTTTGAAGTCTTGTAATATATAGAACATAGAGTGAAATTGTCCAAGTATCTACTAATTGTACCCGGTTTACTAAAAGACAAAAAAAGAAATGAAAAATTACAAGGAGAGGCCTGGGAGCATAGCAATAATTAAAATGACATAGATTAGAAGATAGAAGATAGAAGATAGAAGGAGTGAGGGGACAAGAACCCATTAGCAGCATCGTCTTTACACACAGAACATGAAAAGATCCCTTGACAATGGGGCATGCAGCAGCAAAGCCATATTGATATCGTGAATTTTTTGGATATATTATGAGCAACAGAGAGTGCAGGAACAAAGTAACAGTCATGCACGTCACGTACCGCATGTGCTTGGTTTCATCACCCACATGCACTACTTCCCCTTCTTACCCATTAGCCATTAACCATTAGCCACTAGCCACTAGCTTCTTCTTCCTCTATCATTACTTCGCCACTCTCCACCATCCTATATAAATTAATATTCTTATGTAATACCGACATTGGCTACACACCAATCTGTACATACACTGTACTTTCCGTGTACTCTTTCTTCAAAATATCGTCGCTTTCTCAAAAGCTTAAGTCACTGTGTATATATGACGGATGTACTAAGCCATGCACCATGAAAAGTCTCATTACTCTTTTCTTTTTTCTTCACAAATAAAATAATTCCTATCACTTGTATCCTTAATAGAAGGTAATTTTATTCTAGTAGATTCAATCAATATGGATAGCACAACTTTTTAACTAAATATTTATCATAATCATATATATATGTATATATATTTAAATTTAAATTCAAAAGTATTAATTAAGCTAAATTAACCTTCTACCGATATTAACAAAAACTTTTGATTCTAAATAGTAGTTAAATAATAATAAAAAAAATTAACCTTGTCTGATACTTATTTACTTTTATTTTTTTACCCTCTTTCCAACTGTTGATTGATAAACATTCATAACCGTTCTTTTTTTACAAAAGGCTTTAGTAAATAACAATTAATGCTGTTTCCTTTTTTGGGTTTGAAATTCAAAAGTGAGAATCATGTGTTCTAAAGGTATGACAAAAATCTAGGAAGACATTTAATTTAACATATTTTTTCAAACACAATGTTTATTATTAACTGAAATTTATTGAAATGCAAAATGATATCATTCTCAATTTTTTATTTAATGAACTTAATTGTGATTCCATGATTTAAAAATAATAATTAATATTAGTAACTTTTAATTTATGCATTTTTATCATCAAGTTTTCTAATCTTATATACATATTGATTTCACAATGTAATATATACAAATACGGCGTCTCTCATTTTTTATTTTTTTTTTCTATCTTGAGGCATGGATCATTTTTACTTAGTTTAAGAGCTGATGCCAAGTAGATCGAGGCAGTTCAAATAAATTTATCCTTGTATGTTTTTGCTTTTCGATTTCTCACATTGTCACATTCATTAGGTGGTAATTAGTTACTTTTCAAGTTTTGTTTTACTCGGGAAATCACCAGTTGTCAGTGAGTATAACTAGCTAAAGTCTATCAGTTAGGAAAATGAAGCTGACGTATAACGTCAAAAGTTGAAAGAAAGTATTCATTATTTTTCATCTTATTATTTTTTCTAAACCATATTAATCAATGTAATGGCGATATGAATAGCATTATATATTTTGGTCATTTTCTGAATTTTAATGGAAAAAGAAAAGTGATAATTAGAAACAGATATATCAGTGGTGTTGCTTCTCATATCTCAATTGTTCTACTTGTAGTTTTCTAGTACAAATACAAGCCATAAAAGAATCTATTATTGGTTCATGATTAGTTACTTTATGTTGTACGTTTTGGGTCTTAAAATTTGTTTAGAAGGAAAGAAAATAATTAATAAGAATAGTAATAGAGTGAAGCTAGTAAGCGTAGTAGCACGATATGATGAAGCTTGAATTAGTTAAAAATTGACTTTGATGAGCATGCTTAATGGGAACCTAGGAATGTGAATATCACAGGATTGACCCGTAAGTAGTATAGTGTATATACAATGAAAGAGTGGAGCCCATGGGAAGGGGAAATGTCTAGGATCAGGTGGACAGTTATATCAGCCCTCAATGTGTACCTAATTCTTTGTTTATTTAACAATCCCTCACAACTCAACTCACATGACCTTGCTGCACCATTTTGCAAGCTAAGCAGCCATTTATTCTTATAATTCCTCTTTTGATAATAATATATTTTTTGGCCCTCCCACGTTGGTTTCATAATTTCATTCTTTCTCTTTCCCTTTCCTTTAACGCACTCCCATGTAGATGGTACGTACAGAGGACGATGCACAACTGGCCAGTGGCTAACCATGAAAATCTTTTAATTTCATAATTTCACTGAAATCCATGCAATCCTTATATATTTCACTCTTCTTCCCTAATCCCCACCAATTTGAGTCCTCGGTACTCTCTCACGATGCACTCAACCAAGCACTTCAATTCGGCCTTAAAAATTTTCGCTATATTATATATCCTTCGCCGTAAAAATGGGTAAAGTTCACATTCGTATACACTTGTCTGTTAGAACCAAGATATCAAGAGAAAGTTAAAAAAAAAAAAAAACAATAATCAACACATTGTGAACAAAAACTAGAATTGCATCATTCACGAGTTTATAGAAATGATGAAGAGTAACCCACTTTTTTTATAAGCCAAAAGATCAACACATTGTTTCATGATTACCAATTGACCAAATTATGTATAGCAAGCAACCATCTATTGTTGCTACTTTATTATTTTCAATAAAGTTACAAATCCCGTGGTATGTAAGAAATCCAGGTTCCATACATAGTTTGCCATGGACCAGTATGGATTTTAGAAAATTGATGCCGCCTTTTCCTCTTTTTTTTTTTCCCTTTTACGCATAATTATCTTCGACATAAATAGATTTTTTTTATCACATCCTTTTTATCTAAGCTGTTAATTTATATGCACAATTCATGAAAAACCTTTACGCTGATACTTATTATTACTTTAAATTTTCAGTAATTAAATAAAAATAATAAACGAATGTACATTTTACGTTGACCACACCAGTTAAAAAAAAAAAATCTCGCTATTCAGAAAATTAATTCTATTCTTTTATTCTTATTTCCAACAAAACTAAGATTTTGATCCTAAATTTTCCACAAAAAAAATAAAAAGAGAAAACAATAAACTAGAGGAGATTCTACAAGCGAATGAAGCTCTCCCTCCCTATTTTTAACCCCTCCCTTTTATTTTATTTTTATCTTTTCTGACTTTCTGCCATAAAGGAAAAGAAGAAAATTAGAAAAGTTAAGAATTCAAATTTATAAGACAAAATTTTTCAGATAAGAAAAAAAGGAAAAAGGAGTGCTGAAGCTGACGAAAGTTTAAACTTAGACCTGCACTGCACTGCACCCTGCACCCTAAATTAAAAATAAAAAGAAAAAGAAAAACTAGGTAGGCTAAATAACGTGTCTAAAATCTGGCCCACAATGGTGATGATGATGATGATGGATCAAGAAGTCATCTCCACCGTTGGATACGCCGAAAATTGAACTCTGACTCATCAATTGGTGATGCTGCTGTCGCTGCAGCTCCTTCTGCCGCCTCAGCTCCAAAACCTTCCGATGGGAATTCGAATGCTTCGTCGACACGAACGTCGGGCTCGCCGCTGGCCGGTACTCCGGCACCAGCCTCCCGGACTTGAACCTCACGCCGCACGCGTTGCACAGCGTCTTCGGTCCCATCGGTCCCGTTCGCCACTGCGGCGTCTTATCCGCACCGCAATGAAGGCATTTCCGTCCGGAGCACTCCGCATTCGTACCCTCTCTCTTCTTCGCCGTCGCCGCCTTCGTCTGCGGCGTCTTCTCTTGTTCCGGCGCAACTAGGTGGAGCAGGCGCGTCGACCAGTCCCCCGGCGCCGCGCGTGACCGCTTGCTGCGCGCCTTCCCTGGGAGCGGCGTTTCCGAGTGGAGAAACGGCGCATTTCGCGCGGTGTCATCGGGAGCGAACGGCGGAAGCGTGTCGGTGGAGGAAGACGAATCCGGCGTCTGCGGTTTCACTCCAATGGCGGTGGACACGGCGCCGCCGGAGAGTAGCTGCAGCGTCTTCAGCTCCTCCTCAGCGGAGAACGAGTCTTCCACGAAATTCGAGAGCCATTCCAGTTCCGCCAGGTCGTCATACTGTTACAAAATCACGCGCCGAGAAAACTCAAATTCAAATTTTTATTGATTAATAAATTTAACTTGAATTATTACAATTATCTGTTTATTTCATAAGTGTTTTGAGTTCTGAGAATTACATACCGGAACACAAAGTTCTCCGGAGAATTGAGGATCGCCGGCGAAACCCCGTGGGACAATGGCGGTGGCAAAGCGGTTGTCACTGCCGGAAATTGAGGAGTTGCAGCTGTCAACGGCGGTGACGGTGGAGGAGTCGGTGGAGTTTCCGGCGACATTGTCGAAGAAACCGTCGGACATAATGGCGTCGGCGTGGGAGAAATCGAGCAGGTCGTCAATGGCAAAAGGCTCGCCGGTTTTCTGGTCGGCGTGGCGCTTTTCCTGCGTCGAGAATTGTTCAGCTCCGCCGGCGCCAAAATAGCCTCCGACGAAGTATTCCGGCGCTTCCATGTAGATGGTGTTTTAGTGCGAGCAAGTTGGAGAGAGAAAGAGAAGTAAGTGTTGTTTTTTAGAGAGGGAGCGGAGCGCACCGTTTTGATGGATTGCTTGCTTTTGCTTCGCTGTGTGTGAGACTCTGAGAGGTGTGGGAGTGATGGTGGGGTTTTGAGGAGTAAAGGAATGGCACAAGTGAAATTTCTCACAAATTCGAGCATCTTTTTTCATGCACACATTTTTAATTATAAATATTAAAAATAATAGAGGAAGTGACTTGCAAGTTCTGTAAAGTTAATTAAACCACTTTCATTTTCTTTCCCTTTATTTTGTAATCCAGATTTTCTTTTCTGTTTCCCTCTTTTTTTACTTTCTACTATAGTAATGGTTTAATATTCTTTAAAACAACTCCAAATTATTATCCTAGTAGCTCTTGCTTCTTCATTTCAAATTTCTCCATGGACTTCAGTAGTTGCCATCTGTGCCCTTCTCTCTAACTTAGAAGACAACCATAATAATGGGTTACTATTAGTTTTTTCTTTTGGTGTTAATTAATGAATAACCATATCACCAACCTAGTCGTAATATACGTAAGAATTAAACAGTCAAACCTAGGAAAGAAAATATGTTGCTTGCTATAGTCATTTCTTTGTTAATTTGAAGATAAGTAAATAACCTTTATTTTTACTAAAATATTTTAATTATTTTTTTTATAATTTAACTTATTTCTTGTATTTTTATTAAGTTCAATTAGAAATATCACTAATAGAATTAAGTGTTAATTCAATTAAATATAAGTATGTCTTTTTAAAAAAAAAAACCAAAAAACTATATTGACCAATATATACCCTTAATGCTAATTAAAAAAAGTTACATAAACAATAATTCATATAACAATTTATACGGATAAAATTTCAAAATGTTTAAGTGTCTTTATGATGAGTGGCTCATTTTGTTATAAACAAATATAATTGTTTGGCATGTCATTAATTGATTGCTTGATATATGAAACTGTCAACTTGTAGTTAGAAGTAGTGAAAATTCATGCGAATGAAGTAGCATCACAGACTGACATGGTACTGATTACTTTTGATTGAGATTCTTTGTATTTAGTATATTTGAAGGATTGGTGTGTTAGGAATATGTTCACTACAAGTCTATTTCTAAAAGTTGAGTATGTAAAGTAAAAATGATCAGAGGAAAAAGAAGAAGGATTAGTTGATGCAATGAATAATGATCATGTGGTTTGAACAGGAAATCAAGTGTTAAGCAGGAGCACAATGGTGGGCTGTCACTTGGAAAGAAAACAGCTATGGCCACAGACACACACTGCTCACTTTCCTCAACATGTCAGTTTAGACACTAAATTTGGTGATAAAGTAAAACCACAGGGCAGAGACCTTAATAATTTATGCATTTAAAGAGTAAATTATTGGATAATTAATGTCTTAATTAACAATGATTAAAAGGGTAGAATTTAATGTTGATAAAATTCAACCCTCAAAGAATCGATCTCTTGCAGGTTTTGTCGCTGTGACTCCTTCCGATAGTGTCCAAGTTTACAGCCGGATTCCTCTACTGCTAATAATATTATTACTTTGGGAGATGTGCAAAGTTTTTATTTATTTCATTCATTCTGATTTATTACATTAGTTTAGTTCAATTAATTGTACTTTCTACCCTCTTGCCCTATCATGGCCTCTTATTATATTCCCCTTCTCACGTTTCGGCACGACGCTTACAGCTCAACTTAATCCAAAAATGGCCATGATCTCATCCACGTGGCTTGTTAGGAGAATTTTTACTTTAATCTCACCTGCAACCTTAGCTAAATTGGTGCTCATTATATCATTACTTTTTTCTTTTTGTTTTGTTTCTTTTTAACTTGAACTTTGTTAGGTTTGGTATTAATGACACGGTAGCCATTAAATTACGAGGGATAGATAACTGAGGTCTAGGAATTTTTTTTATGGTAATTAAAAATAGGAGGTAGCTAATTGGGTATGTAATTTATATTTATATTATAAGAACGGTTAGCCTCTGCAGCATGATTAATCTGAAGAAGTAAAAATATAAGGTGTGATAAAAAAAAAAGGGTGGTATGGACTAAGAAATAGATTAGGTTTGAATTTCATGTGACAAGTGAAGCACAGTTATGGAAAGGGAAAATGATAATTATTTTGTTTGGGGGTCCTTGAAAGAAGTATATCTGTACCGACTTCTTCAAATTCAAAAACATTTTGATGTAAAATCATGTGGGTGCTGGTGTTTGAGAGAGCATTTTACCTTATTATTCGCATTTTATATAGATTAGGATGGAGTCAGATGGGCAAGACTCTGATCCCCAGGTTAATGAAGCCTGGGTAACTCATGGATAAGATTTGCTTACACAATAACTACCGTCACACCTTTTTAAAATTTAATCTAATACATTCATTTTTAGTGTTCGTTCACTTGTTGTATATTTTAAGTAAGAATAAGGCAAAAAAAAAGTTGGGGCAAAGTTTTTTGTTCAAGTGGTTTCTCTTTATTGGTGTGGTTTTTTTGAATTAGAAAAATAGACAAGTATGCAGGGAGCACGCGAGAAAGGAAGAAAAGATGTGTGTGTGTGTCAGCGATCATGTGATTGTGAGTTTTAGTTTGAGGCTTCTCAATCAAGCTTGGATTGGTTCCAAGGTCATACTAAAATTTTATTTAACTTATTTTTCTTCCATCCTTTCTCCCACACGTGCGTGCCTCACACGTTTCCTATTGCAAACGTGCTACCACGTGCACCGCACACTATTATTTGTACTTATACACACACCTTCATATCCCCAATCAAATGAGACAGACTACTGCATTCAGTTTTAATTTATTTTTCTTATTGTAGTTTTAACATATGTTTGAACATTTTATTCATCTTAAATATAAGTAAAAAAATTTATTTACACTAGTTTATAAAATTAGTTAATATTATCTTAATTATATCAATTTTAATTAAAAATTATTTTTCTAAATTATCTTTCGTTAGAATTTGACATCAAGAATAATAATAAAAAAAAGTCATTCAAAATAAAATCCTAATTAAATAAAATATATTTTTGGATTAGTCAAATTGTAATAAATATGATTTTAGATTTTAAAAAATAATATCTTTTTATTTTGATCATTTTAAAAAATTATTCTTTAAATTTTTTTTTATTTTAATTTTTGTTGTCAAATAGTTTTTTATTTTAGTATCTACAGTACTTATATGTTTCTAAATATTTCATTAATTAATTTGATGTTATTAAATGTTGTAAAAAAATAGAAATTTAAAAATATATATTAATAAAAAAATACTCATGTAATTGTTTTATTATATTTTTATTATTTAATTATCAAAATTATTGTTACAATATTGTCTAAAGTTATTATTTGACAAAGATTAAAAAAATTAAATAATTGTTTAAAAAAAAATGTTGAACCAAAATTGTCCTAAGGGTTGCAGACGGATCTATCTGCATTGAATACGCCATTATGCCCAGAGGTGATAAGCAATAAGCATAATGGGCCAAGTGATATATAGGTTTTAATATCAAACATTTCCTATTAACTCGAATGTGGCGAGAGCATTATTGGTCTGTGGGGTTGTTTCCTGTTGGGCTTCTCTTTTAGCCCAAAGTTTTTGGACTTCTGCAATCCAAAGTAGTATTGACCAAATAATTATGCCAACAAAACGGTGCAATGATTACCCAAAAACCCAGAGAAAATGACATGGTGCCGTGGGTTGCTTGTACAAACCTTGAAGTCCAACAAGTGTTTTTTTTGCACTTGTAATCTAAAGAATTGTTTGTTACAGTAAAAGCTCAACTTTCTTTAAAAAAATTATATTATTTGAACAATAGTTCATATGATAATTTATATAATATTTATTTGTGTTTATTTTTTTTAGACATTATTTATCACATGACATAATATATTATAATGATATAGAAAAAATAAACACATGATGTTGTATTATATATATATAATATTTTTTTAGCAAAAAATTTGAAAAAAGATGAAGTATGAATACCTTAGGTACCCAATTAAATATAAATTCGATTAAGATTCATAACACAATCTTTCATACACTCTCACTCAGTCCATCCATAACAGACTCCAATCACACAATTAGGTGGCGATTATCATCGATGAATATATTTATAAATAGACATCAACAACACACTTGAGAGATAAACTAATCTATTTAACTATTCACTATTATATCAATATTAATTTAAATATTAAAATCCTTATTACAGATATTTTTCTTACTTTTTACTTGAAAGACTTAATGCAATTCAAATATGTCACGTAAGCTCAACTAAATGATTGAACATCGATTTTGGTAAAAACACCTTACCACAACAATTAATAAAATATTTAAGTATGTGTGTTTTTTATAATAAACTTAAAATATCTTTTGGTGGAAATTTTTTAAGATAATGAGATCAATTTAAAAAACTTATCTCTTTTAATAAATAATCTTTTTATATATACGAATTTGAAGTCAAACTTTAAACATATCATATACCTTAAGTGACAAAGTCATATATCAACCATATATACCAGCCAATTATCCACATTTTTATCTAAATTTCACGTAAAATTAAGAAAAAAAAACGTAACAGATAAGATGACCTTTTTCTATCTTGACGCACCTATATTACTATCTAAACATCCAGTACGTTAAGAACAAAAAATATTATTACAAAGTTACCCTTATTTACAGTCTAGCAAACTACAAAGAAACTAAAAACTAAAAAGCTTTTTCCATGCCATGTTACATTTTTATAACTTGTTTGTATGTCAGAAAAGTGTAAGCAACGAAAATGACTTTGTTTACATGTCATCGTTGAAAGCCATAAAGATAAGACAAAATGTCATAAACTCATCATTTGCAACTAGATAATGTTACCCGAGTTAATCAAGGTAAGTTCAACTGAGAGATTTTTTTTATAATAGTGACAAATAAAAATCAGATGTTTTACCTTGTTGAGTCATGAGTCAATTTTCCTCTTTAGGCTCCTTGCTTGTTTTATATTATAACAAAATTGATTTTGAAAATTAAAAAAACTTATACATGGAAAAAAAAGTTAAAAAATTATCCTTTTCAATATTTTCCAAAAAATAATTTTAAAAATTAAAAAAATTAAAAAGTATTTTAGCTGCAAGTGTAATTTTGAAAGATGACCAAAAATCCTAATAATCTCCAAAAAGAAAATGGCTGCACGATGTTATTGTCAACCATTATCTAGATTCGGTCTTTTTCAAAATTCTATATTCTATCTAGTATCTTTCCTTTTATATAAAGATGAAAGAAATGATGAATAACGTTCGTGCAAATCTCCAAAAGATCAAATTAATGTAGCAAATGTAATTCAGTCACTCAAATCTAATCTGCACCTATAAACGATAGAGATAAAAGATAAAGAAATACAGATGTGATTGATTCTATCAAGTGATAAGAAAAGATACAGAATAAATAAAGAAATAAAGACTATAAATTAATATATTATCATGCAAGGAAAAACTCAAATACAATTTTATAAGTATTTTTAGTGTTGTTTTTAATTAAAATTGAATTTTTATCTAATTAATCTATGTTAACTTTTAATGTGGATCTTTATTATATGAATCATCAAAGTAAAATTATAATTTTAATTAGAAAATAACATCAAAAGTATATAAAAAGTTACATCTAGTTAATTGTCTTTATATGTTAGAATTTATAACAAAGATTTACCTACTTCGATCAAGTAGAAGGATAAGGTAAAATGTTTCATCCCACTTGGTCATGTGCATATATTTACTAGCAAGTTACATTAATGGTTGGTTTAATAACAGTAAAGGTTATAGTTAATTAGTAGGAGACCTTTCTCATTAGGGCATTTGCAATGGGAGGTTTTCATATGCTTTTTCCTTACAGAGAACCAATCTTAATAGGAACCCTGTGTTGCAGCAAAAAAAATTTGGTGTTTAGCTAAGTACCAATGCTTAGCATGTTAGAGGGTCCCAGTTAATCAGTTTATTTAATAATTAATGTTTATATACTAAAATATAAGATGTATTTATGAGATAAAAAAAAATAAGTAACGTGTAATGATGATGTCCATTTAAAATATGTAAAAAGTAAAAAATAAAATAAAAATGTGGAGTTGAGGAAATTGAGTATTCAAGTTGTAAAAGAGAAAAATAAACAATATTTATACATGAAACCCACTTAAGAATCTTAATAAGTGTATGTTTGGATTACCATTCCGTTGCCTCCAATTTATGTCTTTAAAAGGAGCACACCACCACAATTACAACGTCAATACAAACATGCGATCAGTAATGTTGGGTTGGAGATTTTTAACAAATTGGTGGCGCAATATCATCATTTTATTAATTTATTGTGGCTAATGGCAGATTATTTGGGTTGAGCATATCCATTTGTTACGCGTCAAAATATATTTGGGTGTTATTATTAAGTTAAGATTGAATGATATACTATTCTTATTGAGTTATTATTGAGTGGTACAAATAATTTTTTTAAAAAGTATAATTTTTTTTTTTATAGAAAACTCGAGTCAAAGAATAGAAAGATGAAGAAGAAAGTCACAACTTGCAATATCATCATGGAAAAAAGTTCATAAAAAACTTAAATTGTGTCATTATTTAGCATATTTTCGTTTCAAATGAAATAAAAAGAAAATAAAATAGGTAGATATAAATTTATTGAATTGGATTTTTTTTTATTTAGATGTGAAAAGAGAATGAAAAGTATGAAAAAAAATCATGTGAGACTCATGTCAAAAATTTATTTCCATCAATGAAGATAGAATAAGAGAATTTATACGTAATAACAATTTAGTTGAATATTAATTACTTATAATATTAAAAGGGTATAAAAGTTAACTAACATAATTATTATTGTTTTTTAACAAACAAAAAGGAAGAAAATTGTTGCCTTTCTTTCTAGTTCTTCTTAAATTAAATCTCATAACTTTATTTTTTTTTTCTATTTTTTTCTTCAATTTGCTAATTGATAAAAAAGGTTACGTGTATTTTTAAACCATTTATGCAACGTATCATGTTAGGATTTTTTTATTCTAACATACAAAACAAATTTTATTCATTAATTCGTTTCATTGATATACCTCTATGTTAATCTGGATTTGACATGCTATTTTTTTTTCTTGTGTAAATTATATTTTATCTTAATTTTTTCTATATGACAGTTCATTTCAATAATTTATATCATGATTATACCTTGACTCAAATAATCATTATTCTATTAACTTAGTATATTCTAATAAAATATGTCACATTTAACAGTTTTTAATATTAATTAATCAAATAATAATATTAAAAATAAAAAATAAATATTTATGACATTATCTTTCTAACACTATTTTTATGAGAGAATAAAATTTATTGAATATAATTATTTTTATAAATTTTATGTTTTATTTAATGATTTTTTTCTTCTAATTTAAAAGTAAAACTTACTAAAATTGTTCAATGTGCTGAGTATTAGAAATAGATAATTAAGAACAAATATAAATAATATTGTCATTAAGAATCAAACATAAATATTCTAAAAACTTGTAAAATTAATAAGAATAAAACAAATAGAATAAATAGATAAAGAGAAAATTGTGAATTTTTTAAAAATTGTGCCAAAGTTCTTTTATAGCACATGATGATTCCTAAAATTGTAGATTTAACCAAATGATTGGTGTGCTTAAGAAGCTTTTCTTTTTCCAATGTTGCATTGTTGGTTTAGACATGTTGGATCAATGGTTCCTTATTTACTAAAGACGTGGTGAGGATCACTCTCAAGAGCAAATAAACTTGTTTGTATACAACTAGCTACAGGATGGATGAACTTAAGAAATTGTGACATAAATTTGGTAAAAAAACATGAATGGTCTAAAGCAAATTGTCCTTTTAGAATATGTTAAATGTTCGACACTAACTCAGGACAGGGGATATTTGAGGCACAATAAAGAGTTTGAATTGATCTTTTACAAACCAACCTCTAGTGGAGTATTTGCAAGGAGTTTGATGTTTAAGTTAATATTTGTAAGAAGATAAATGTGTCAAATTACAAATAGATGTTTGTCTAAAACTTTTTATGTTTATAAGACTTTTGAAAAATTAAGGTAGTGTCTCTTGTGTCATTAGACTTAAGAAGTTTATTTGAGGTTAATCACTTGACTTTCAACGGTTGTTATTAATAAATTATATTCATAATCTCATGCCTTGCATGCATCTACACGAATCAAAGTAAATATGTTATGCACAAGAGGAAGGTTATCAAGTAAGGGAACATTGGTTATAGTCACATAATTAAGCTTAGTTAATGTTTGATTATGAGAAAATAAAAATAATAAAAGTGTTAGTTAGCAAAGAAAAAAGTGAAATAAAGTAGAAAAAAAGTAAAAAATAATATTTATTTAAATAACAAAGAATAAATATTTAAATTAAAGTAATTT
>JAMLFT010005526.1:0-17432 GCA_026544285.1 Pachyrhizus erosus | reverse complement strand
TACGCTATAATTAAATAAATTCTGATGAATTAAAATATATGGTATTGAAAATTATTTTTTTATTTTTAAAATTATTATATTATTCTTTTTTTATTATAAAACATTCAATTTATTTACTACATAGAAACATTGACATACTTTTTTATTTTATTATTTCACAAATTAAAAAGAAAAACAGTTATCTATCTTTCAATAAATATTATTTTAAAATTTTTCATATTTTTTATAGTTAATTATAAAAATTAAAAAAAAAACTACATAGCATGCAAGACAGGGATATATTATACCTTTGACATAGGGAATTTTTTTTTTATAATTTATTAGAAAATATTTTGAAAACATTATATATATATATATATATCAAGTATTATAAAATTTTAGAATCCTTTTATATTAACAATTTAGATTTGGTATAACCCTTTTAGAATTTTACCGGTGTCTAATTTGGATTTGGATATTTTTTATCTATAATTTATTTTGTAATTGTATAACTAATTGTCTTTTGTTATAAGCATTATAATTCGACTGTAAAATGTGTTCAAGTCAGGCTCCGCGTGAACAATTCATAATAATATTTACTATTTCTCAAGTCAAGCATTAACCTTACTTGTATAACATAATAATTTTCACACCAAAAGGAAATAACATAATAATATTTTTCTTCGGAAGAAGATAAAAAAAAAGATAAAATATAAATAAAAAAAATAAATTCAATAACAATAAAAAGATGAAGCAAATAAATTCAATAAAAATAAAAATTTCAAAGTTTTTATGTAAACACATACGAAAATAATCTTTAAAAAGTCAAAATATGAAGATATAGAATAGAGGAAGTCCTCCTCACAAAATTTAATGTTCATAGTAAAATATTTATTGTGATAATTATATATTTTAAAAATAAATTATGAAATGGTTAAGTTATAAATATGTTTTATTATCGTAATTACTTTAATTTGAATTTGTAACTTTGTACCGGAATATTAATAGATGTGTATATAATTTACTAAATTAATTATAATATATATAGGATGGTCAATATTTATGGAAATAGATCCTCTTATTAATGATATAATGACTGGCATGATGGAAATAGGTGGCCAAATTAAACTTTATGTATATATCTATGAAAAGAGAGATATATACAAATTTTTTATATGATATGGTTATCCAAAAATTCACCACGAGAGAATCCATTCTCATGCATATATGTGTGTTTTAAAAAAAAAAAAAATGAAGTGAAAAGAAAAATAGATAGGGAAAGATGAGATAAAAATGTCATTTTTTCTATTTGTTTGAAAAGAAAAATAACACGGAGACAATTATTTTTGTGAGATCCATAAGAAAATACTTCCCAATTGGCAAGGAAAGAAAGGAAAAATATTATTTCTCTTCTTCACTTTTTTGTTTTAATTTCTTAAAAAATAAATATTTTTTATCTCATAAAAGATTTATAAATAATTTTTTCTTACTTTAAGAGATTAGTCTATATGCATAAAATTTGTTTGTTTTAGCCTTTTAAAAAAATTTATTCTGTCTTAACTATTTTATTTATCATTTATTCCCTCTGTATCAAATATAAGGGTGAAAATCTCTTAATTAGTGTGTTAACTTTAAATATAAGAATTTTTCTTTCAAAATCGCTTAACTATTTTAATGTAAGACAGTCTCAACTAATTTTATTTTACCTAATGAGATTATTTTTGAAGTACTTTTTATTTAATTGAAATTTTATTTTTAATGAATTTCTTTTATTTTTAATATCAAATTTAAATAAATGACCATTTATGAAATAAATTTATTTTTTAATTGAAATTGGTACGATTAAATTAAGCTAACTAACATTCTTAATTAATACTATTTTTTTCTTATAGTTAAAATTAGATGGAGTATTTTAAAAAATTATATTAATAACTAGAACATTTAATACATAGAAGGATTTTAATGAATATTTTATATAATATTTGTTTTTCATTTTTCTAATTATAGGTATTAGGGAAAGATAATGAGTTTTAATGATTTCATTATTCAGTATTTAAACATTTCCAATTATTTCTTGAATACTTTGAATTTATTTATTCTATTTGTGAATTTTAATTTTTAAAATAAAATTTCAAAACATTTATCTTTTATATAATAAAAAAGAGTGTTAGCACAAATTTCTTGTCCAAACAAAGGGCACTTTAGATAATTCCTTCTTAAATATTTTATTTATCATTTTAATAAAAAAAAAGTATTCATTATTAGAACATTTAATACATGGAGGGATTTAAATGTGTATTTTATAAAGTATTTTATTTTGAATTTTATATTTATTATATGTTAGGGGGAGGATAATAGGGTTTCATGATTTTATCATTGTATGATTTTATTATTGTGTATTGGAATCTTTTTAATCATTTATTGATTATATGACTTTATTTATTATATTTATGAATTTTAATTTTTAGAAGAAAAATATCAAATGAAAAAATAAATAAAAATATTTTTATTTCACTATTTTTGTTTTTAATTTTGAAAATAATTAAAGTCAAAATAGAATAATATTTTACAAGTGTTTAAGTTCATGTATTCAATTACTAAACTAATGGATTTTATTTATTTTTAAAAGTATCATATTCAAAGACTAAACTAAACTAAAATAATATTTTGTTTTATTTTGAAAATAATTAAAGTTAAAAGAAAACATGATTTATAAAAGTATACTTCATTCCCAACTCGTCTTTGCATAGCAGGATCTATGCTCTAGTAAAAAAATATAAAATAAGGCACGCATTTAATGATTTGGAAGAAGTCTTAAATATGAAAAATATTTAAAACCATTTTAACTAAACTCGAAGAAAAAGAAAATATAAAATAAGAGAGTCTTAAACGTGAACATATATTCAATCTTTTAATTATTTTACAAGATTAAGAAAATGTTCTAGCGTGTTTGAATGAATTTGTTAATTTAAATTGAAACACATAAAAAAACGTGTTTCTTGTTCTTTTTTATTTAACTAAACTTCTATATTCAAGGTAATTTAAGTTTAAAGCATAAATAAGTGTCTCAACAAAATATCAGCATCTTGAATTAAATAAAAACAAAGAAATTGTTTAATCATTAAAAGATGTACTTCTTAATCAATATACAAAATACTTTTTTTCACAAATACTTTTTAAAAACCTGAAGTTAAAACATTTGAAATTACAACCAATAAAATAATAGTAATAATACGCAGAAAATAAAAAATGTAAACTTGCTTCCATGCAAATTCGAGCATAATCACAAAAAAAAAAAATATTATGCACAAATGGACACAGTAGCATGTTAAAATTTTATCTATCCTACCTGTATCATTGTCAATCCTTAATTTATTTTTTTCCTTTCTTAAACTTATTTAAGGATATTTTAAAAAAGTCATTATTAAAATATTTCATAAGATTTAATAATAATTTCTTTTTCTTTTTCAAACTTAATAATTATCCTCAACATAGCGAAAGATTTAAAAAAAAAAAAACATAACGAAAGAAATTACAATGCAAGGTAAATTTTTAAACGAGGCAAAACTTGTTAAAATAAGGAAATTTTGTCATATTACTATTATATTTACATATTTATCTTTTTTTAATTATATGTTTAGTCTCTTGATAAGTTAAAAAAATTAACTATCACATATAAATATTAATGTTTTAGGAAAGAGAAAACTTAATGAAGAGGAAAATGTAAAATAAGCATGCGTTTAATGATTTTGAAAGAAACCTTAAATGTAAAAGATATTAAAATCACGTTAATTAAACTTGTAGAAAAATAAAATATAAAATAAAATAGTCTTAACTGTGACAAATATTTTTATTTTATAAATATGATAAACTTTTATAATATTATTAAAATTAATGAATATATTCGTACGATACACGAGATAAATTATGTATTGAAAATTAACATTTAATATTATTTTAAAAAATTTAAATTTAAATTTTGAAAAAAATAATTAAAAAAAGAATACCATGTTATAAAGATTAAAGTAACATGATAATAACATTTCGTCGTAGATTGCAATAGTTAAGTATAAACATATTTTAAAGTTAAAAAAGAGAGTAAATTATATAGCAAAGAATTTATGTAATTTACTATATATAAGTTATTCAAAAGTTTCCTTCATTTTTGGAATCCAATTGTTTCTATTTAATTAAACACTTAATTTACGTGTGATTTCATTTTTTTAATTTGAATTACTGTTAAATTAGAAGTTAAATACAAATATAGAGATTTAAAAAGGTAAAATAAAAATTAAAAGTTCTAATCATAAGTATTGTCCTAAATAAAAGTATAATGTTCCCAAAAATCAAAACTGTGTCATTAATTTCTAATATGTTTTTTTTATTATTTCTGTTTGTAATTCATAAATTTTTACTTTCAGTTGCTAATGTGAAATGCAATAAATTATTTACCATATCAATTATAATTTTTGAATTACCTTTAGTTAAAAATACTTTTTTTAAAAACTAAAATCACAAATAATTATATTTGTAGTTAAGTTAGTCCTATTTCATTAGGGAATTTTGAAAATTACATTGATAATTTGTATTCAATTTAAGTAAGGTATATAAGCTTTTTTAAATTTTAATAAAGCATAATTTAATTTTGAAGAAATTATATTATTTATAAAATACTTTGTATGACATTGTATAAGGATATTTGTTGAAGAAATTGGTTTGTATTATTTACGGAATATTTACTTATTTTGCTTGTATATATTTAAGGTAAATTACACATAAAAATAAATTAAAAATTATTTATAAGGGTTTTCAAAATAAATTCTCCACAACTCTCCGTTGGCCAGTCCCAAGATCTCTTTTTGTAAGGGTTTTCAAACACATGATCACCGATTTTGTAGAAGAAAAATTTCTGCCCATACAAGTTAATTTCACCTACAAAACACACACAATAAGACATAAAATGATGCACACACAAACTTCAAAATCAAAGCACCATTTTGGTTGAAGTGTTAGATGCCACACATAAGCATTCATAGGGTTTAGGGGAATTGGATGTTGTTTTAGACAAGACACTTGCAAATAATCAAAGAAAATTAAAGGGGCAGATGGTAAGAGAGGGTTAATGTAGCTTTTTATTTATTTACAAACCTAGTGGCAGATTCTAAGGATCAATTTTAAATACATGGTCATTGGCTTCAATGATTTTTATAGGGGATTGTTCACCTAAAATATTCTCCCTCAAGTAGCAACTTACAAGATCAGCATCAGTCGGATCCAACCTAAATCTAACTGGAAGCTCATTGGTGATTTCATTGGTGATTTCATCGGTGACGTGGTCTATGTGCTTGATCAGCTTTATCTCGCTCAATTCCATTATGTCACCTAAAGACCTTTGCTTTTCTACAAGAAGGGGCTAGTCTCAACTTTTTTGGGTGAAGCAATGCTATAGGGCCATGATGTGATGAATTTAATTTATAGATACAAGACATGGATGGGAACTGATCCCCTCATTAATTATGTTTTCTTTAAAAATCAATTAAATGGTTTATTAAAATTTAATAAGATGGTCAACACTCATGCAAATAGATCCTCTTGTAAATGATAAAATCACTTATATGGATGGAAATAGGTGGCCAAATTAAAATTTGTGTATATATCTATGAAAAGAGAGATATATACAATTTTTTTATATGATATACTTTTACAAAAAGTTCACCACGAGAGAATCCTTTCTTATGCATATATGTGTGTTTTTGTGTAAAAATGAAGTGGAAAAAAATAGAGGGGAAAATGAGATAATAATATTATTATTTTTTATTTTAAAAGAAAAAAAAAGATGGAGACAAGTTATTTTTGTGAGATCCATCAGAAAATACTTTCAAATTGGCATGAAAAGGGAGGAAAAATAATATTTCTCTTCTTCACTCTTTTGTTTAAATTTCTTAAAAATAAACATTTTTTATTTCATAAAAGAATCAAAAATAAATTTTAGTACTTTAAGAGATTAGTCTATATGCATAATTTTTTTTTTATTTTAGCTTTCAAAAAAATATTTTATTATTTCTTAACTATTTATTTATTGTTTGCTCCCTTTATCTTAAATATAAGTAAAAAAATCTCTTAATTATAGTGTTGATTTTAAATATAAAAAACTTTCAACTAATTATATCTTATTTAATAGATCATTTTTAAAATACTTTTCATTTAATTGAGATTTTATTGTCAATGACTCTATTTTATTCTTAATATCAAATTTAAAGAAATGACCATTTATAAAATTGAAATTGATATAATTAAATTAAGCTACCTCGTATTCTTAATTAGTATATTTTTTTCTTATATTCAAAACTACAGAGGGTATTTAACAAATTATATTAATTATTAGAACATTTAGTATATAGAAGGATTTTAATAAATTTTTTATATAATATTTTATTTTTTTTATTTTTATAATTATAGGTATTAGGGGAAGATAATAATTTTTAATGATTTCATTATGGAGTATTTAAACATTTCAAATAATTTCTTGAATACTATGAATGTATTTATTATAATAAGAAAGAGAGTGTTAGTACAATTTTATTGTCCAAAGGGAATTTTAGACAATTTCTTTTTAAATATTTATTTATCATTTTAAAAAAAATTGAAAATGATATTTCTAATGTAAATTAAATTCTGGAAAAAAAATATTGTATTAAACACATTTTCTAGATACCCTGTAAGAGTTCGTTGCAAATCAATGAGTATTTCTATTTTTTATTTCTCCCAAATTTGTTTCTATACACATCAAGCATGTTGAATTCATTTGTAAATGACATTTTAATTGTAAATTTGTATTGTGTTAGACTTTGAGGTGGACCGGTATGTTGTAATTGTCTTGTACAAGGTTCATAACCTTGATTTTAATTAAAGCATAAATTGTTAATTTCATGTTGATTGAATTTTGTTATAAATTGATCTACATATTAACTTTACACTATTAATTATATGATTTCGGAGATTGGAGGGAATTGTGATCCTCAGGCAAATTTGTGTGTTGTAATCAAATTGTGTAGCATGATATGTTTATTTTATGCACTATTTGTTGATTGTGGGATGGGAACAATTGGACTCTTTGTAAGAGTACAATCTAATAAGTAAAATTGTTATAACATGTAAGTTAGGTTTATTGTGCAAATAATAAGTAAACCATAATAGAAGTAAATCATTTTAATTAATTGAGACTTAATAAATTTTAGGTAGCTTGACATGGAGACTATAAGATCAAACTTGGACTTATAATATTAATGAAGACCTTTCAAATTGAGACTTAAGGACTTAATTGAAGCATAAAGCTAGTGAATTAGTGAATCACATAAAACTCATTAAAATTTTAGAATTTCATGAAATTTTTCATGAAAGATAGTGTTTGATGCATTGTGTGATTGTGTTGTTGATGTTTGGTTTGTATGACAAAAAAAAGTTGTTTCTATCTCTTTATACATCAAAGTTGTATATGGCGAATGTACGATATTTGCAACATGGATCGAAGCAGGCATTGGGAAATGGAGATGTATGTATATCACAAACAGGGTTAATATGATATGTGTATGTATGAAGTCTTGATAGGCATGTTTGAGGAGATGGAGGTTAGGCTTCACACTCGTTATTTTCTAACTGTCGTTGTGTGCCCAAAAGAGGAGCCCCATAATGACTTGAGGAGGACATTTTGGTGAAGAGCGGTGAGTGATGTCTGTCCTATAAGAGAAATGGATTACCACATAATAGTACCTGAGGTTTGGCTAACTAGCTTGTGGTGCTTTTAGGGATAAGCATTGAGTTTGTATATGTGATCTATTGTGTCGACTTGACTATCCTAACAAATGTTATGCCAATCTATGGTTGGTATAGATCCCTATCCACAAAACAAACAAGGGAGTGCTCTTAATCATCATTTAGAAAATAAAATAATGTAAGACCACTCAAATGGGAAATTCTAGTAGTAGTGGGCCTAAATGTGTCAAGTTATGTTGTGAGGCTAGACAAAGTGAACCAACTAGGGTTGAGATCTTGAGTCCAATAGAAAGCCACACCATTAGGGTCAATAGGTTGATATATGACCTTAGGGTCTTATTGCTTGTAATTGTTTATAAGGTTAAGACTCACTCAATACACCTATTTTCTTTCTGAATGTCTTTTAATGACCACCAACCATCAATTTTCATCATGTAGGTCAGTCCTCTTAGAAGACGGTGGACCTATGACCCTTATTTTGGAAAGGACACCTTCACCAACTGTGTGAGGTTGAGTTTTGCGCCAACAGGCGATAGACCATATGTTAGGTTGATCTCTTTTGATTTACCGATCATCTTTATCAAAGAATGCTCAAAGCTAGACTTTGGCAGTTAGATTTCTAATTTTTTTCCTCTCCTCTTCCATTTACCATTTCCTTCTACTTGTCTTCCTTTTTTTACTATTCCTTTTTTTCCCCTCCTTATTCTACTTAAACTAAAGATGGTTGTGGGGCTCTGGTAGGCCTCGACTCACCTTGAGCCTCAACATCCATCTACATCTTAATATTCTATTTTTGTAAGGTTTTATTGTAAAAGGTAACTATAATCAATAACACCTAAATGTATTATAAACAATTAATCATAACCTTATTTCTAATGTTCATATTTGGGGACGTTACAAGTTTTATCAAGAAATAACCTTTCTTTGGACTAACTATTAGTTACATGAAAAATAAGACTTTCATAATTATCACATTCTTACCATCATAAGTATGTCACCATTTGACCAAATTGTGTCTTCTTTTGGATTGGACACAATTCGTATAAAAAATTTTCTTACTAAAGTCTATGTGAATTAAATTAAATTAATTTACCTAAAAAAGACTACTTTGGTAATAGATTCCTTCAACTAACTTAGTAAAAAATACTAGACAAAATTAATGAATAAGGAACTGTCCAAATTTTCCTAAATCATGCCTAAGCATTTATGTCAAATCTTTACTTAGTTCCAAATTTTCCAAACATGTCAACAATATACTAATTAGCTATATAATTTTTTCGGCATAAATTTTAAGTATGACACCCTTTAATCCAACAATTATTATTGTTTGAAAAATATGACAAAACGAATAAAGAAAATTTTTCAAAAACTTTCTGATTTGATAAAAAGTATCATATATTTCATCCTTATAGATGTATCATAAATAGATAAAATTTAATAAACATAGGATTTGCAATAAATTTAATAAAAGGGTTATCAAAATCAATAAATTTCCTAAAAATATTTGCAGTATAGGATCAACTCATGTTATATTTTCAAGGACACAATTCATTGATTATTAGGTTTTAATTCAAAATTGAGGGGGTGGAACTAGGTTTAAGCTAAAACATATTATAATTGAAAACAAATTTAAGAAACAACCCAATGATTCATTGCTTTGATAAATTATCACAATTCTACAAAAGATAAAACAAATTCATGAATCATGCAATCAATTTGAAATTATGAGATTATCATTTCACATTCATTTATCAAAATTAGAAATACAATCACGTATCTAAATTTAGATGAATTCAAGCATCATTTTTGAATTAACACAAACAATTAACCAACTATCACGTAACCCTAATCCCAATTGAATTTTCCAAATCAAAACATAATTATGCATCTATTTAAAAAAATTGGAAAGAAAAATAAGGAGAAAACATAATTCATAAATTTGAATATTAAATTTAGTAAAACTCAAACTTACCTAGACATAGGAATCCTTGGATTAAAACATGATTAGTCTTCCATGAATATCACAATAACAAGCTTCTTATCAAAAACAAAAATGAAGAAAAATGGAGAAAAGTAGAAAAATAAAATTTTATTCCTACCAAAATTGTATCAAAAGTTTCATATCTTTTTGTTACAAATTCAAGTGTATTTAAAATTCTAAACAATTAACTATAACTAACTAGGAACTACTTACAACTAACATACAACAAATAACTAACAACTAATAATCAACACAGATGTGAACAAACGTACAAATTTTAATTACAAAGTTAAATTCAAAATACAAATATAAATCTTCAAGCATAGGTAGTAACTTGTAATTAAATTTCAACCCCTTCAATGACCTACATGAAATTAACAAAGTTAGTCACTTGGATTTAATATCACAAAAGTCAATTAAAAGGATAAAAATTTCTTCAAGAGCATGTCAAATCCATGTAAAAATGAACAATAATGAATGTAAAAACAATGTTCTATCAAGGCATTTAGGTTACCCCACTTTGCAAGTCCACTTTAACTTATGGGATCAACATGAGTTATAAGCATATCTCATGTTAGATAACAACACCCTATAGGTCAAAGCTCTACATAAACTCATTCATGGTCTCCTCGATTATGCTTAACAATGACTTTCAAAAACTTATATGTGTATATCATGCGCAATTAACACAAGATGCAGATGGTCATACATATTTACTTTCCACGTGGAAGATCCTAGCTCACATAGGTGAGAACCTCATATTTCTTAATCAATGCATACACCATGTCATCTGAAGAATGCATACCTCACACATATCAAACACATCATATCATAATAATCCATAGTGATCTTCATAGGACATGACTGACATACACATTTGCATACAATCAACCATAATGTTTTCAATATAACTAAACAATAACACAATATCAGCATGACAAAGCAATCGAGTAATAATAATAATAAAATATAATCATGCAAAAAACTAGTGGCTTAGCACCTCAACAATCAACACCTAACCATTAAAGAGTTAAATAATTCTCTAACTACCTAGTGCCTAACAATAAAAAAGCTAAGTAATTGTTTGCCTACCCAATGCCCACTATATAATTATGTAACAACAAATTGCAATAGGAAAGGTTATCACAATTCCCACACCCTCCAAACATTAAAAAATTTCTTAACCCCTTTTGCTATGTTCCCAAACCTTCAATTGATTCAATTCGTGAATGTTTAGTTGTGATTTTGTGTTTTCTCCCAAATGGCATAAAAGGGAGAAAACACAAAATCACAACTACACATTCACAAAGTTAAATCACAACAACAATAAAAGTGTTTGGGATATTCACAACCTATCCAAAAAAAGTTAAAGAAAATAAGTATAAGTAACTCCTACATAGTCTAAGGCCAACCTTAACACCCACAATTCAAATTCATACCCCAGTGAAATAATTCACTCCTTCTTACCTTGAAACAAGCTTTTCATGGCAAGAGATGTGAGAAATGACGATAATTCCATAACCTCTCACTCCACAACTCATGGCTCTAACAACACACCTTTTTTTTTTCCAAAAAGATGCAAGAATGAGTATTAGGTTTCTAAAACCTAACTAGACTTATCATAAACCAAGTTGGGCTCACCGAAGTCAAGGCTGAAATTTGCTCTTCTTAAAACTTGAGGTCATTTTACTAAACATTTATGAAATCCCATTTTTTCTCCCTTCTAGGCCCAACACAAATTTTAGTTATATTTTTATTTACTTATTTATTTAAAAACAAGTTAAAATATAATATTTATTAGTAAATTATATTTTTCGAGGTGTTACAATATATATCCTCCATTAGAGACAATCTTGCTCAAGTTAAGTAAAATCATTATAAATAAAAGATTTTTTTTTCTAAGTAATTAACAATGTTGTATACTCAAATACTAATAAAAAAACTAATGTACCATAATGCCAGAGCTTTTCACTATGCAAAGGTATAAGGGGTCATTATACACAACCTTACTCTTACATAGGCAAAGAGACTATTTTCGAGTTCAAATTTATGACTAACTAGTCATCAAAACACAATTTTACCATTATGTTAGGATAATAAATTATATATATAATTAGGATTAATAATTCCATTCATAGATCAACATACATTATGCATTTATTTCGCATTATAATTCCTAAACTCTTGCATACTCCAATCCTAACATACCAAATTCTAGAATCCCAAGGCTATAAAACTATTAGTGAATACGTCTATTATATCACCTATTCTAAATTCTAAAGAAATATTTCTTATAATTGATATACTTTCACAAAGAAAAGAATAAAAAAATATTAAGTTATACTACTTCACAATCGTAATTTTGAATATAAAAAAATGTCATTTAGATTATAGTTGGGTTAGGTATTATGAGCACTATATACAAATGAATTTTCATATTTAACATAATAATTTCCCAAAAATTAAGTCAAGGTTCATTCAAATTAAAAAAAATCAATCATTCAATAAAACTTAGTCATGCATCATACAAATCAACAAATGAGAATATAGTAGTCTAGTTTTGATTCCACTTGTTGAACTAACTCTTTACAAAACACCAAGTATTTAAGAACCATATTATATCAAATTATCAAAATTCTCATGTTTAAAGGAATATTTAGATCCATAGGGTTTGATTGAAAATTATAACAAAATAATCTAAACAATAATAGCTAACAAGGGATTTGTATTATGACTTTCCTTAACCAAATCACTTTCTTCCTCAAGGAAATTGTTTCCTTTCTTCATGGAGAAAGAAAAGGATTGTATCTTTGATTTGGTATAAAGGGACCATAAATATTCTATATATGTTAGCCAATAAGATATTTATTATTTCTTTGTAAGCTAATATAAGTATTCATTCATTGAACACATATTTGTTTTAAGAAATCTATGAGCTCATCAAATCAAATAGTATAATATTATAACTTTCAAATAAATAGTTAATATAATTATACTAAAATATGTTGTCCAAATATTGAATAGAAATTATAAACTCCTAACGTTAAATACTTGAAGAAAGAATATTACCACCTATAATAATATATCCAATTTGAACAAAATTACCTTTCATAAAAGATACATATGGTCTTTATTGAAAAAATGAGGAGTGTTAACAACAACACACTTTCAAAAATTCCTCCTAACACACAAATTTTATTAGTAATTTAAATTTATTAAAAAATTAAAATTACGAGAGAAATTCATTAAATAAGATATGAAAGTCATATATTTTTATAATTTTTAATAAATTTTAATTAATAAAATATATTTTAAAAAATATCAAAAAGTATATTATCATCATTCTTCCCTTGTATATTTTTTTAAAAAAAATCCTTTGATGTCTCACTGTTATTAATTACTCCAAGAAATGGAGAATATCTTGGCAAAATGAATGAAATGAAATGGGTACACTTAAAAAATAGCACTTTTAAATTTTAACGAAGCTAGCTTGTGTTTTTAGTTTGCTGCTGGTATATATTATATGGCGTGGTCCACAGAACTAATGTTCTTAATCTAAGTAAGCAAATGAAAGTTGATAGGCGATTTGAATCTGATCCCAACCAATTGCAGGGGAAGCAAATATAAGCCATGTCAGTGTCTTTGCGTTGCGTCTAGGGTTTGCTCTAAGAAAGAACCCACTACACACCTTCCATTCCTTTCTTAATTACATTCCAACTATTTAAGTTTTTAAAATAGAGGATCCATCTATGCTTTTACAAAGTTAATTATATTGTTTTTATGAAATTTGAAAAAGTAACAGTAGAACCTGATTTTCAATTTTTCATTCATTTGGTTTAGTGGAAGTTGTAACTTGTAACCAGTTATGAAATTACGTGGACTCTTATGGATTTATAGTTGGGCCTACGGGCTTGCTCTGATGCAAAGTTATCAGATATAGATAAGATTCGTAGACTTTCTCAAGTGGGCTTCTGTTTTACACTCTCATATGATTAAGACAAAAATTATATATATAAAAAATGATTATGACAAAGGTATTAGAGCAGTCCTACATAGCTACAGAAAATTAGTATTTTCTTTCTCTTTTCTTAGAGGAAAAATTAACTTAAACTTAGTTAGGATTTAGGAGCACCTGTTCTATAAGACGGTAGAATAAACAACTCATGCAAAGACTCATTAAGAATTCATTCCAACAAATTAATTTAGACTTGGTAGCATTTTTAAGTTATTGTAATAAAAAAAAACTATATATTGTTTCCTCCAACATCATCCAATATCCACTACCTACTGCAAACTGTTCGTAAGATATTCTAAATGGGCATTTGAGAGTTTCAGACGCAATCATTGCCAACAAGCAACAAAAAAAAAACTCTACTAGTATGTACCCATTTTCTTATGAGTTATACATTATTGTTAAGTATATCTTATATAATATATTTTTGTAATTTATTTTGTCTTTATATCTGTTCATTACATGATTATTTTATCTCACTTCTCTTTATTATTTTTTATTCATCTTAGTTAAAAATAAATAAATAAAAGTGTTATGTATAAAAGTATTCGGCCTGGATAGGACAAGACAATTATGATAATTGCAGCCCCATTCTTTGAAGAATAAATTGTCACTATCCTTGGTTGACATGAGCTCAACGTGCATTACACATTATTACACGTTATTATTGCATAGAATAATTTTAAATTCTCCTACTCTATCCTCCTATAAATTTTCATACTTCATTTTATGATAAGTTTTAAATGTATTTTATACTTTTAAGAAATAAAATATATTTACTTTTTATTCAATATTTACCATAAAAAATAGTAAAAAGATGTATAAAAAAATGAAAAATAACATTACTGTATTGCATAAAGGAGTATTATACATGACCATTTAAAGAACCAACAATAATATTACACATTATTGCTAAATGGTAAATTTTAGTATTATCTGGTAATAATTTATTTTTAACTACTTGTCTCGCTAAATTTTAACAGACAAAAATATTATATAAATATGTATAGTTTCTCACTTATTCATATGCATGTTTCAATAGTCTGATGTCTACTTGTAATATCAATTCTGCGTTTTCATTGTGAAAGAGATAATTAAAGGAGTGATGAGCTACCTGAAAGAGCTTACAAATATGCTGGACTAAGTGAACTGGTTAATCAAGTAATTCAAACGTTTAACCATTGATCTACTGAGAAAGTTAATTAGCCACTTAATATTAATCTTCTAAGGTGTGTATGAAAAAATTAGCTTATAACTTGACTGAAATTTTATAAGTCAGTTGAAACTTCACAAACTCATTTATTAAGTTAAAAGTATCTAATATATTAGTTAATATGCTAATTAAAAATATGATATGAAAGGAAATATTGAATTTTTTTATTTTATATGTATATATTGTGTATTTGAATTTATTTTTAATAATTTATTATCTTAAAAGTTAGGTCAATAACTTTTAAATTTGTATTAATAAAAAATGGTGAAGATTTGATGATTTTGCTTAATCTTTATCAAATATTGTGATGTATTAATTTTGAAAGCAATTGATTGTCGTCGTTGTTTTGTTTTTTTATTTTATTTTTTGTGATGTGCTTTCTTTTTTTACCAAAATATTATAATTTAATTAAATAAACTTATACTATTTAAAAACAATTTTAATATTTGAATAATATTTTTAATAATTTTATTTTAAACAAAAAGGATAATTAACTATCTTTAGGATGTTGAATTTTTATCAACGTTTGTGTAGTTACCATATTTGAATTAAAGGTGTGATCCAAATAAAGCAAAAGATGTGAAAGAGAGAATATGACATTTTTGGCATAGTAGGCAAAACGGTTTCTAAAATGAACAAAAAAACAAAAACATGAAGTCAAACTAATAAGTAACTTGAGTGGTCTGTCAAACACACCTTTCAAAACAAAATAATTTTTTCAACAAAAGCGACAATTAATAAAACATAAGTAATAATTTTTAAAAAAAATTAATTATTATCACATTAGTACAAAATATTTATTAATTTTTTATTAATTATTTTTCATAAAAAACGTAACTATTAACCTTTAATAGATTTTTCTTTCCTAGCTACTTTATTTTTATTCATAATATTTTATTCAAGAAAAATGTTGATTGTAATAACTTTAAATTTAGGATGTAAATATAAACATCTTTTATTGCTTTTTAATCTACCATAAATTGTAATTATTAATTTTTGTAATAATTATTTAAAATCATGATTATAATTTTTTAATTAATTGATCATGTAAAAATATTAACATTAACATTATATAAAAATTGAACTTTTAAGTTTAATACTACGTTTATATATATAAAAGGTTGGTTTTAAAATTGCTATTCTTTTTGTAGCATAATATGTCTATATTACTTAAGGTGGAATTTTCTTTTTCCAAATATCGATTACATAACATTCACCGAAAAGCTTTGACAGATATAGGAATTGGGGGAAACTAGAAAACAGACATTGAAGGGACTCTATGCTTTGCTTAGGGATGAAGGAACTTCATATTACCCATTGGTTAAAAAAACAAAAACTTTAGCATATTCAATTAAATGTGCCGCAATATAAGGCATAATAATAAACAACGAGTGGGAACCTTATTCTGTTTTATTTTCGTAGAAGTAACATATACCAATATTTGTTTTTGTCTGTGCCAGAAGTAGATTCTAGTTATACCTTATAGGAATCTAATGTGGATTCTATGTTATCATCACACTTTATGTCTGCCATAAGCAGATTCTGATCATAGCTGCAAAAATAACACAGTTGAGGTTACTTGCAGTCGAAGGAATTATTTTCCTCAAAAAGACTTATGGTTTTCATATTGCAGCCAATTTTGTTAAGACTCATCTTTTTGTTTTCTTCAGTCACTTTTGTTGACTTCACGTTCTCCTTGAGTTCTTTTTTTTTCATCATACCTTGGGCTCTGAGTTAAAAATACAAAGGACTCTACGGAGCAAAAGGGTCCATTTCAGTTTAAAATAAGTTTGGTTCCTAAAAATTATCATTTTTTTTTATTTTTTACCTTTACAACAGTTTTATTCATTTTTAATAATCATATTTAATAAAAACAGCGTATTTTTAGTTTCTTATCATGATTTAAAAGCATATATTTTTTCTAATTCTTAGGGACTAAAAATAAATATAATTTTTATAATGAGCAAAAGCTAAAATATCATATTTGTGAAATGTAAAATTTTGTGTCATTAATTAATGTTTAGTTTTAAATATGACCATGGACAGTACAAAAATGTGATTATCATTAAATAAGATGTGTGAGTTGTTATAAATTCATTATGTGTTTTCAATTCTTATAAATAAATAAAAAAAAATACAAAATGCAATCAATGTTTACGCCATCACTGCCATTGTATCATTATTATTATTATCACCAAATTCATTGTTGTTATTATTGTTATCACATTATACAAAGATATTATAAGGAATTTTTTATTATTTTATCAAATACTTAAGGCTATGTTTGGATTGGTGGTAGGAAATTAAATTAGGATGAAATTTATTCAAAAGGATAGAATGGAATTAAGCCCTAAACCCTAAACCCTAAACCCTAAACCCTAAACCCCCATATATTATAATCTTGATTATCCTTTCAAAACTGACGTTTTAGACCAGTCTAGCGTCATGACGATCTGGCATCTCAAAGATGGGGA
>JAMLFT010005525.1:0-17433 GCA_026544285.1 Pachyrhizus erosus | reverse complement strand
ATTTTTAATACAAAATAAATTATTTTTCATCAAAATAAATAGATTTTAAGATAAAGAAAATTTATTCCAGTAAAAGAAAATATAAATAAAAATATAGGATTTTTGAAAGAATTTAAAAATGTAAAATAAAATTTATAAAAATTTTAAAAAATAGAAAATAAAATAAAGAAAATAAAAAGAAAAGAAAAGAAAATGAAGAAAACAGACAAAAAAAGGGAAGGAAGGCGCTGCTAGGATTCAAACCCATGACCTTGAAAGAAAGAGAGAGAAGCGCAGTGCTTTGCCTACTCAGCTACCCACATGGGTAGCATTAAAACACAATAGAAAATATGATAGGTAAAAGCGCTGAGTTAAATAAAATTAAACGCAAAGTGCAAAACAGGGTGGGACGGATTCGAAGGCAATGATATGAGGGTCAAAATGTGCAAGGATTTTCATTGGACCGCTAGGCCCATCACTGTTATTTTTACGAATTAAAATTTAGTTAACCTTTCATAAAAACGCTTAAACCGCCATGGAAATAGTTTTGTCATCCCTGACCACGAGCCAATTTTTTTCATCTTTTAAATTCTCTACCCTCTGAGCACCCCATGTCCTGCCAAGACCCCCCCCTACTACCGCCCTATGCCTAGGCATACTTTTCCACAAAGAAAGCAAGTCATGGAGGTCTATAAATAGGGAATCAAAGTTCAAAAATTGGAAAATTACAAAGAACTTCAATCATCGAATTCTTCCTCATTTCTTTACCAAATTGCCTCAAACTTGTCCCAATAGATTTGAAATCATCTGACGAATCTTTCTGTTGAAGATATTTGAAAAAATACACAAGGAATCGTGATTTTGTAACATCCTACTTTTTATGTATCAAATAAAATTTTATTGCTTGATAAATTTATTTATTAGCTTACGTATAAAAATTATTCATCTAGCAAGTTGATAAATATAATTAAAAATAAGTGAGAAATAAAAACTTAACAAATAAAGAAAATATTAAGGAAATATTTGGCAAAAAATATAAAAAAACTAGTAAATTAAGAATTTCAAAACCAAAGAAATAAATCATAGTTAGAAATTAAATAAGGACAGAACATATACAAAGAAGAAGATTTTTTTAAAAAAAATTTTAGAAATAAAATTAATAAAAAAATAATTATTAATGCTAAAAATTAAAATCTACATATATTTATTTATATTTATTATTTTTGAATTTATAGAAATTAGAGTAATTAAGAAAAGAATATATAGAAATTTTTCAGGAAATTTAGAAGTAAAAATGAATTTATAGAAAATAAAAACTAAAAACAGAAAAAGAAATAAAAATAAAATTAAAGAAAAGAAAAGAGAAAAAGAAAGGGAATTGGAAAAAAAGAAAAAAAAACAGAGATGTCCTGTTTGCCAACTGAGCTACCTCACGTGGATAACAATTTAGCAATTAAATGATATAAGAGGGATAACGCACGTGGGTAATTGAAAATAAAACATAATGTGCAAAAGGGGGTTGGCTAGGATTCGAACCCGCCCCCTTGAGGCACTTGAGATGTTAAGGAAGAGTTAGTTGTCGGTGAGACCGCTAGGCCCATCGCTGGCAACACATCAAATTAAAATAGTATTATCTCTTTCGAACAAGAGTCATCTTCAAACCGCCATGGAAGCTCTTCTAAAAGCTTCGAAGGTACCTGCAATTGCCGCCCAGCCTAAAAAGCATAGACCATTGAGTCAACAAAGCTACAACCACCCAAAAACGAATAAAATAACCACCGTAGGCTGTGGACAATGGCTATAAAAAGCCATGAAAGTGGAGCTTCAATGGCAAAAAACACATACCAACTTCCTTTACTCAAACTCCTTCTCTAACTCACCAAAATTGCTCAAATCACCCTCATTAGCTTCGTAAATTATCCAGAAACACATTGGGAAGAAGAAATTGAAGAAACGAACTAAGGAACGCGAAATTGCAAAGATTTTTGAGCTTCTATTGACGAAAAATCAAGGCTTCAAATTAAGATAGGAGGGATCTTCCTTTCTTCTAATTTAGTTTACAGAATCATTCTATAATATTCAATTTGCTTTCTGCAAAGTTTCGCACTTTGAAACTCATTAATTTTTTGAAATCAAAAAAAAAAAATTCGTTTTTAAAACGTAGAAAATTTGATCCCAATTGGCTTATTAAAGGCAAATACTCTCTAATTAAATGTCGGATTGGAATCGTGTTGACCCAGGAAGGATTCTGGATAATTAAATGGGCATGAACCTATGTAGATTGGAAACACCCAAATTCAAATCCTTTGGTTTCAATTCTCTTTAGAGGTTGAAGAAGATTACCAAATTACTAAAATGTCCCTCCCTTCAAAATTTTCTTTTAAATTGTTTTTAAGTGATTCAGGCCTTAAATGATCCCTAAAAATTCTAGAAATGTAAACCAATGCAATGTTAAAGGGGAACAACAGATTAAGAAATTTATTTTAAAAATTTACTTAAAAAAATTATTTTTAACAAAAATACCCCTACTTGAAGAAAATTCATTTTTAGGCCTAATCTGGTTATAAAAATTGAGGATCAACCTTAGGAAACTTTCATAACATTGTCTAAGGCATAGAAATTTTTTTTTAGATTCAAAAATATTTATAAATAAAATTATATTATGAAAATGACCATTATACCCCTAGGTAATAAAATTATTTATGTTGTTCAATATAAACTTATTTTATGATCTGAACACATTCTAAATGCTAGGAAATGTAGAAGTATTTTGTTTCCTAAGATCTTAAGGACACAATTCCAAGAAACAAGGTTGAAATAATAATTTTTGAAGATTTTGCTAAAATACCCCTATAAATAAATAAAAAAAATAGTTAGCATTGTAAAAGATTGAATTAATATAGAAACTTCTATGACTACTACCACAAATGAACATCAAAATACCATAGTAAAAGGATACAAGAAAGTTCTAAGAACTTGTATGAGAAAAAGACCAAAATACCCTTAGGCCTAATTGTATTCATTAAATGATAATTTCTCCTTAGAAACTCTATCAAAAGTTTAGGGAAGAATCTTAAAAACTATATAGCTAGGATAATTGAGCATTCAACGTAAAAGAACAAGGGTTTCTTAAGAGATATTTAATTCCTAGATTCATAGGTAAATGCAATTTTCTGACATAAAATTCCAGTAAGTAGATTGATTGTAAAATAAGTACTCAATGAACACTCTATGGTGTAAGTAAAATAGTATGATACTATGAATTACAAAAGAGAAGGAAATTATTATCATCTCAGCTCAAGAAGTGAAAAGATTGATAAGTCTTCATAAATAAAAGAGATCCCCCTCTGGCAAAAAACAGACCAAGGTGAGGGCCAAGTAAAAAGCAAGAATCTTCAAATTAGAAGATTTTAGGGATCTAGTACCTAGGAGACTTGATCGATAGAAGAAAAGGCAGATAAATAGAATGCGAGTGAAACTAAAGAATGGAGAAAATGCAATGGATTGACTACAGAAGGTACCTGAGGAATGTATGCAGGTTGTGGAAGTCCTTGGGGGTGTTTAAGGCACCAAGTTTGTGAACTGCCCAGATTAAGGAGTTACAAAGTCGGCTTGGTAACCCTGACAAAGCAGAGCATTACCAAAGTCAGTAGAGAGTATATAAGTCGTGTAGCAGCTTGAGATATGTATTCCTGACCGTCACCCAAAATAATTGCAACTCATGGACTTAATATTATAATTTGCATAAGCCCCCAGGTGGTAGTAGTAAAGAGGCAGCAAGGGATCCCCAAAATGTTAGTAAATTATTAAATAGGACTCGAAGCGGTGAGATTGAGAATATACGATTTCAGGTACGCCCATATTGTATGATTATTTAAGAATTGAAGATTTACTCCTATACTAACCCTTTTAGGAAAAGATGTCTGAAGAATTCCACCCGTTGTTTCATATGTCTATAACTCCCTTGTGCGGACGATGGACGAGGGATTCACTATATCAACTAGATACCTATACTGGATATGTTCGTTTTACTTTCTTTCATGCAGCTCCATTTGCCCCCACTTCATATGGACAAATAGACCTTCCTATTGTACTAACTTAGGTGGAACCTCCACGAGTTTCTGAATCGCCTCTCGGTTTTCCATCACATCCTAGGAGGAGACAACCAAACAACTCTTTCTCAAGATGCAATAGGCATAGAGTGGTCAGATCCGCTCCTAGAGTTGACTCCTCTGAGGAAGAGGATCCCTTCGAAGATTCGAGAAATGAAGTTTAAATTTTCTCTTTGTAATGGAATGAAATGCTTATGTAAGATTTTGTTTAGATAATAAAAGATAAACTTATATGTATGTTTATCTTCGTATGGAATTGAGGTTGTTATAGATTTCACAGATGTTAAAGAGCTTCGGCATTAAAGAATTGGGAAAGTTTCAATTGAGGTAAGAGGAGTCATTGATCAGTCCAAATACTTTAGGGATTTCATTTTAAATATTGTTTGCAATGTTTTTGTATCATTAATTGTTCAAACTGAGCTCCAAGAGAGAGAAATCAAATTCCAAACCCCTCTGGTTTAAACCAGCACCAAGGCAGAAGAAGAGGGGTGTGAATAATATTCTTAGGAAGAAGGGGGCTGCAAATTGAAATTTTTTTTAAAAAATAATAATAATAAAATAAATAAATAAATAAATAAGATATTTTTATCTTTGCCCATTTTCTAGATAGTTGCAAACCTAAGGAAGGGAATGAGATAAGTATTTTTCATAAAATTTGACAAAAATTAAAATTATTCCAAAAATACCCCTAGTGTGAAAATTAAGTTTTTAATCTATTTTTAATCAAAATCTTGAAGGAAATTTTTAGGATCCATTTTTGAAACATATCCAAAAACTCTAATATCACTTTGAAAATTTCAAGTTCCTTAAAATTAAAATTATACTTTCAAATTAACCATTTTACCCCTATAATCTAAAAATAAGTACTTTCACCCTTTTTAAGCCAATTTAAATTTTAGAAAATAGCCTAAATATCTTGTTGCTATAAATAGTAACTAAATTGAAAATTTAGAGGTAAAATCTGAAGAAGATAATTAAAAAGGTAAAATTTCATAAAATGGCCCAAATACCCCTAGGGTCTAAAAATGAGTATTTGATCATTTCTAGGTCTTTCTAATCTCAAGAAACATGATCTAATTTATTCTGATTAGTATTATAAACTTTCCAAGAAATTTGGGTTAAAATACTTTAAAAGGGCAAATAATTCCAAAATGACCAAAATGCCCCTGCTTTACAAAAATTTAATTGGCTGCTTGAATTTAGAAAACTACTTGGAAGGTTATAGAAACCTTCATACCAAGTAATTTTGATAGAAAAATAAAGAGAAAGTCTTAGAAAATCATAATTTGTAAAAAGACTAAAATACCCCTACCCTGTTACTTGAATATAAAAGGTGTAAATAATTATTATGAATCACTGATTATGTATTAGAATGTATTGTATTGATGATATCAATATGGTTGAATGATTTTACTATATGTGGAAAACATATGTACTTGTTAACTATCCATCAGAGACAGTATTTCCTGAATAACCCTAGGATAGTTGATGAATTGAGATATACTCAAACAATGAAGGTACAATCTATAATGATTGTGATGAATAATAAATAATATCTATTAAGAATCCTGACATGCCAACAATACCACTATGAAAAGAAAGAGCAAAGGTGATGGTAAAAATAAGGAAGAAAGATCATACGGAAAACTTATCGAGTGAGAATTTAAGATGGAGGATGTAATGGATGACCACAGAAGCTACCTGAGGAATGTACGCAAGCTTTGGTGAGACCTTGGGGGTAGATACAGTGCCAAGTTGTGCACCTCTCGGAGAAAAGAGGGTGTCATTGAACTGGCTTAGCGTCCCCGATAAAGCGATGCATTACCAAGATTTGGTTGAGAGTATCCTAGATCAAGTACCTTGGATCAAGTGCTAGACAAGGTATGTACTCCTAGTCATCAACCAAAAGTTTCAAATTGGATATTAAATGATACGCTTTGGTAAGACCTCCCGGGGTTAGTAATGTAGGAGGTAGCGAAGGGCCCAAAAATAGTTTAGATGATCTATTTAGGCATGCATGGTGAGATGAGGGTTTACATTAGATAAAGGCTATCTTTTATCTTATGTTTATTCCTGAATTGATGACTCACTCCTACAATCCTCCTCTCTTACAGATCAAACATGGCATATGAGTTTCAGCTACTCTTTTACCTGACCATTCTACCATTAGTAGGAAGATGGACCTACGATAGGGTCCAGGGTGATGATATCGTTATCGGGTATGTTCGCTTAGCATTCCGACCCACCAACATAGTAGTACTATGGCAGTTCCATCATGTAGACTTGCCAGTTGTTCTTTCTCATACTCCACCACCCAGATTCCTGAATGTACCAGCTAATCGGAGGAGACTACCAACCCCTCAACCTCCACAGTCCTCAATGGGGTTAGTTCAAGTTGGCAATGTGAATCACAGAGAGAAATCAACAGATGAAGAAGATCCATCTAGCGTCCGATTAAATTAGAACAAGTTAGAAAAAGGATTTTTGTTTTTAGTATTTGTATCACAATATTTAAATAGTGTATGACTTTTATACTTTATGCATATTATGAAATGAGAATTTGTAATGAAAGTATTATAATGAAATAGTTATCGTCAAATTGTAATTCTTCAAATTAGTTGAGTTATAAATCTACGTAATAACTCCGAATATATTTATTTTTAAAATATAAGTAATAAAAAGGGGCGTTACAAATATTATTAAAAAAATAGAATATATAAAAATACAATTAACTAAAATATATTTTTATCAAAAAATAAAAATTATATTAATATCTTTTTATATTTTTTAACTAGTTTAATAATTAACTTTACCAAATATTTTTAATTAAATAAACTAATTTATCAACTTTTGTCAAATAATTTATCAACTTTCAATTACTTTATCAATTGTTAGCTAATTTATCAACTAGTTTTGTTAAGGATGTGACTCCTCTAATCTTAGTTATTTATAAGAAAATCAACAATGAATATTACGTGTATATACATAACAAATTATAGATACATTTAAATATCAAATTCTTGATTTTTTTTTATTAACAAATGAAATTATTTATTTTTTTCTCATTCACTTAAAAGGAGTAAAAATTTAAGGAAGACTCTCAAAGTCCAAAAAATAATTATTAGATTCAAGATCCTAAAATAACTATCTAATCATAAACATTTGATAACTAGATGAATTTAAATAAAGCTAATAAAGGTTACTAACTGCACAAAATTTCTTAAATATTTAGATGAATCAAAAAGAAAAATATCATACTGTTATAATAATTTTATGTTTTTATAATAGTAAAAATTACAATTAATAGTAAAATAAATATTCTAAAATGCTACAATATCATTAAACAATATCTCTTACTAAATTTTGAAGTTTATAGTTTTTATTTTGTCACAATAATATTTAATATATCCACGAAAACATAAACTTTTATTATCAAACTAATAATTTAGTCTTTTAAATATTTACTTCATGTTACTTAAATTTTATCTTTCATTTTTTAATAAGTAAAATATTTAAATATTTGTAAAATAGAAAAAAATTTATTTTCATTTTTTAAAAAAATATTTGATATTATAAATTTTTAAGAAGTATAATATCATAAAAATAAAATGTATAAATATATATAATGTACAAGTATAAATTTATTTTAAAAAATTGATGTAGATCTAGTTTTAGGGTTAAGGAAATGAATAATGATAAGGATGATAGTAGTGAATCATCTTTTAAACAAAGGACAAATTTTTTACTTATGAAAAATTGAAATTAATAAAAGCCTTTTATTAATCAAAACTAGGTGGCGCTGATTTTCTAATTCAATCTAACTATTGAAATGTTAGTATATATTTTGATGTACTAATCTCTCTTATCAGTCCATCCGCATTATTCATGTGTATACTGTGTCTATGTAGTTGTTAAAAATGAGAAAATCAATAATTAACTCTTTTAGGCGTGTAAGAACATTATCTTAAAAAAATCATTTGTATTATGTCATGTAAATCTCTTACAATATAATAAATATTTTTTTATCACAGTAAAAATAATTACTACAAGAAATATAAATTTTAGTGACTGAAAATTAATGATAAAAATCAAACTTGTCACTGATAATATAATTAGTGACAAATTTGATCTTTATCACTAAACTTTATTTTCTCACCAACATTATTTACAATAGTGATGAAAAATAAGTTGTCACTATAATTTTATTAATAGATCAAAATATTTTTGTCAGCAAAAAATTGACACTGATATTTGCAAATTTTACTTTTTCATTTTAAATTTGTCATTAATATAAATTTTATTGAACATAAAAAAATATTTGTGACAAAAAAAAAGTCAAGTTTATCACAAATATTACAATTCAAGAGTGATTATTATAAAAATGTAATTTATTTTAATTTCAAGTAACAAATTATGCATCATTAAACATTTAAAGAATTTATATCCATAATTTATATAAATTAGTTTTTCAAAAAATTGGACTAGTTGATAGGAATTGATAATTTGGTGACCAATCTTTTATCCTAAAAAATTGATTGTCTTTATAAGTGGTAAGATGTATATTTAATTTTATTTTTAATAATTTTTTTTTCTTATAAACTAATAAATCTCTCGCAACTTTGGTGTTTTTAGAAGAATTCATGTCATAGGGAAGAAAGGAAGATTTAGACTTATTATTTATAAAAGTGTTTTATCTTGATGATTATAATTGCATTGTCAAGAATTAAAATTTTGTTTTCTTCTGTTTCTAATAAATTGTTGTTTTTCTGTGCTTGGTGTAGTTTAATCTATTTTTTAGTGGGGACATTTATTTCATTCATGAGAGTTACTAAGTAAGAAAGTTGTATATCAATCCTGTGGTTGGTATATCTCACTACTTTAGATTTTATTGTATATCAATCTATTTTTTTCTTCTTTTGATTCTTTTATTTCATTTTTTTTTTTTTTTACAGTTTTCCTTCATCTGCGACTATATAGTGAGTTATGTATTATGAGTTGTGTATTATCATGATTTTCCTTACCTATTAGGTCAATTGTTGAGATGGTGAGTTAGAGTCGTTTGCATTGTAAGTTGATCATGAGTTGTGATTTTATTTGTATATTCTTCCCTTAATATTTATTGTGCTAAGGTTATTAATGAATTATTTTGTCTTTAAAAATGTTACATACTTTTTTGTCGTTTTTGTCATCTCTATTTTTTTAATTTTGATTTTGTTCAATATCAATCATTACAAAAGTCATCTTAACTTTTCATTATTTCTAGCATTTATTATTTTTGTAGATTTTTTTATATTTTTATATTTATTTAATTTTTTATTTTTTATTTTTTATTTATTTTATTCTTAATTTCTGTAATTGATAAGCACTTAAATCATTTAGATTGAACTCCAAACAGGTCTTTAATAATTCATTGATACACCATTCTGATGATAAATAAGTGAATAAGTCTTAACCTGAAAATGCACCCCATGCCTAGAAACTTATCAATGTATAACAAATTGAATCTAACATAGCTATTTATATAAAATATCTTTTTATTAAAAATTATTATTATAAGTGATATTAATTTATGTTATTTATTTTAGGCAAACATGTCGTTAAGAAGGGACGTGATCCTATAATTCAAAAGAAAAAGAAAAAGCTCATGACAAAAGGAACAAATTTTGACATTCAATTTCCTCCACCATTTTATAAGATCTGTGGAAAACATGCAAAATATTTTAAGTTTGAGACACAAGTTTGCATACGTTAGAAAACTCATTTACAAGTTAATGGTTGGAGTGCAATATCTTAATATGATGTAGATGAAATGTGAAAACATATGAAGGCCCGCATAACTATCAATTTCTTTCTAGTAAGTTTTTGTTTATATATTGGAATATTAATTATATTTTTAAAATTGGTTAAGTAATGCATAATAATATTTTATATTTATTTCTCCTTATGAATAAATGTGACATTAAGATGCATCAATTTTATCTAATGAGGTCAAAGAATATGCAATGAAGCAAATTCAATCTCAGTACAAGATTAAGCTTTATAATTTACATCAAACTTATATTAAAAAATAGGTAGACTAAAAACTTTTCTCCCGAACATTGGAATTGTCTAATGAATAATAAGTAGAGAGATTCAAATTTTCAGGTAAAATTACTTTACTATTTTAGAATTTAATAAATCAAACAAAATCATTTCAGGTAAAATTCAATTTTTTATTATTTTATACTTGATAAATCATTTTCTCTTTTAAAAGAAAAACTAATCGAAGCAAGCGAGAAATGAAATCAATTACTGACACAAAATTAATTGTGCAAAAAGCATATGAGATGATAACATTTTTAATGCTTTATGTAGATTTTCTTATACACTATATAAAAGTTGCTCCTTTTTAAGACTTGAGATTAATATATGTAATGTTGGTGCACTTTAATCTAGTTACAATCAATTAAAGGTGTCTTATACAGCACAAGGTCATGTATTTTTTTGCTAACACATTGTGTGCATTAGCTTACAAGAGATGAGATGTTACATGTTAATACCTTTACATATGCCAAAGTGGGACATCATTGTTTTTTAATATATGTCTTTGTTATTGTAATTTGAGGTTGGTGTAGGATGCATTTTCATGTGTATGCATTCAGTTTTTTAGTGTACATGGCATGTGATATTATTGATGAAATTTTTTTTACATGATTTTAGAAGGGTCTATGGCGAATTATGAGGTTCGAATCTTGCCTAATGCATCCTCTCCTTGCACTTTTTGTGCATTTTTTGGATGATCCCTTATTATATTTGTTTTAAAAATATATATTTTTCAGATTGGTCAAATTTATAAAGCTTCTGTGTATTACTTTTTCATTTTGTATTCAATATATACCAATATCAATTTATAAAGCCAACATATGTGTTCACTACATTATTTTCTTGACCTTTTGTTTTTCTGTAGGTAATGTCCATGAATAAGATCTTAAGACTTTATGTTGTCTTACACATTAGTACAATCTTATTTTCTTTTGATCCTTTGTTAATATTCACTATTACACCCACTACCCATGTCCATGTCGTTTTTTTATTCTTTTGTTTTTTCATACTATACTTTTAAGTGTCCACCTTTTTAGTTGATTACATGGAAATAAATTAATATATGTTGATTTGGTATAACGTGATTATGATTTATCATAATATAACTATATATGATAAACTAAATTGATTTTTGTTGTAAAGGGATTAAGTATTTTATAAAGTCAATATTTATAACCAAGATGTAGTTTTTTTCTTTGTCATGCACTCTTTGTGTAAATTCAATATATATAAGGTTAAATAAATTTATAAAGTCATTGCGTGTTAGTCAAATCAATATATATTAGCATTAATTTTAATTTTTTTATTTATTTATCAATTAGATTATATTATTTAATTTGTATTTGTATTCTCTTATTTATTTTTAATAGAAAGAAGATTCAAAAGTTGATAAATGGCCAGATGCTATAGAAGTGTGAAAGGCCACGCGTATGAGATCTAATGGGACTTGGTGCATTCCAAATGGAAAACAAATTATGGTAAGAAAGAAATATTTTTAATGGCTTGATATTGTTATTAATTAAATTTTAGAATATTTATTATATTGTATGTGACATATTATATAGTAGCAACTTTTCTTTATGTTTGTCAGTGGCCAGTAGAAATATGCTTTTATGATGTTTTTTTTTTTATTTGTCAACTGGGAATGTGAAATTTTTTAATGTTAATATAAAATTTACATATTCTTAAACTGTTCATAGGATGATTTGAAGAATGTGGGAGATGCATAAGAGGAAATTTCAAAGGCTCCTATATATTGGTTGAACACTTTGCTATGGTATTAGGAAGAAAACCAAACCATTCTCTAGGTGTTTGTAGTGCAGCAAACCAATGGCAATTGATTAATGCTTAACAAGAGCAAATGAAGAAAAATGTTGAAAATGAGGTGACCAATAATTATGTGGACTATCTAGCAGCTCAAGTGTTCCAATTAATAATGTAAGCTTTTATCTTACTTGATGTTTTTTAATTAATATTTTTATCATGGCTTTTTAAAATAATAATTCTATCATGACTTATTGTATGTTTACATTTCCAAAAAAAACACTAATTAATTTATTTTTAATAGTACTAATTATTTTTTTTCTTGTATTTTATTTGCAGGACTGAAATTCATATGAAGATGCTACTTTACTTTATCATATTTTAAGAATATTTTTTTATTTAATAATTATGGAATGTTAATGGTTTTATTAATGGATTATGTTTTGGATTCAGAACATTATTGGAATTATTGTGATATTTAAAAACAATTCAATGATAATTAAACAATCATTATTATTTTAAAAAATAGTGATAAAAATGGAAGTAACCGAAAATAATTAGTTGTGACAAAAAAGTTTTGACACTAACAGACTAATAGTGATAGTCATTGCTATTATAACTTCTAAATAGTGACGATTAAATAATCACTATTGTTTAGTATATCTGTGATAACTTATATTACAACTATCATATATAAATATTAGTGATGAAATGTTCATCAAAATAAATATTGTTTTTTTGACTCTAAACACTCGTCACTATTTTAATAGTGACTCCATATTAATGACGACTGATGATCAACGAAATTTTTGTCACTAGATATATTTAGTGACGACTTTTTAACATTTTAATCACAAATGTCATCACAAAAAATATTTTTCCTTGTAGTTAATACAACTAGCAAACACAAGTAAGAACCTAAGAATAGAAAGTAAAGGAGATAAAAATACTAGAGATAGGTGATAGACTTTATAAATCAAAGCGTATATATAGTGTAGGATATAAAAACATTAATGGTTGAAACATTCATGCTTAAAAAGGTAATCAAAACGGTAATAATTAAAAAACAGTAAAAAAAATATTTTTTTTAATAAAAGTGGTCACGTTAAAATAAAGTTTTTATGCAATCCTTGAATAAAAATTCAATCTTAAATATGCATTTAGTTATTAATATTTTTTAATCTTAAGTATGCATTTAGTTTTTAACATTTTCTTAACTTTAAGTTCTTGAAAATATTTTATGTTATATTTGATCCTTATTATTATATTAACTCTGTTAATTTAAAATGTAATCATTCAATGAAAAATATATAAGTAGTTGAGATAAAAAAAATTAAAAGGCTAAGACTTTTTTTAAAATATTTAAAGAATTATTTAATAGAATTAATGTAATGAAGAATGAAATACAAAATAATTTTGTTAAAAATTAAATACAAAATTTATAAATTTTGAAAGATCAAAATATATAATTTTGAATCAAATTTTTATATAATCTTAAAAAAAATTAAAATCTCAATCCAATACATCCCTCTAAATCAAAATTTTTATATAATCTTTAATAAAAAATTTAATCTTACATATGTGTTATCCTTAAAAATTTTATAATTTTTTCACTTTGTCCCTAATATTTTTTTATATTAAGTTCCTGAAAAAATATTTTGCATTCGGTCTACCGTTACATTGACTTTGTTAATTGAAGATGACATCATATGATGAAAACATAGTAGTACTTGTTATAAACAAAAAATAAGGGATCAAAGGAAAAATTTAAAAATATTTTAAAGATCACTTAACAATTAATGTAATTATAAGAATGAAATACAAAATAATTTTTTTTTTAATTATCAAATACAAAATTTGTAAATTTTTCAAGGATCAAAAATATATTTAAGCCAACATTTTAATTCAAAATAATATAAAACCAATTTGTTGAATCACAATTACAATAAGTCTACAAGGCTCAAATTCTATATATGGTAAAATGGATTGGGTCTAGCAAGTTGGTTCACCTAATGTGCCAAAAATTATAAGATGGACTAGGTGGTTCAACCTATCAATCTATGTTGGCTTACCCTACCTAACCTGCCAACCTGATGAGTCACTAACAAGTCAAAGGGGTTTGGTATATTAGAAAACGTAAATTATTAGGTGTGTTAGGCTTCAAGGTTTTACTTTGTATTTTATTTTTCAAAATTTTTAATGTTTTCAAAAATTAAAATACACATTTTTTTTATTGTTCTTATTGTTATAGTACAAATGTGAAGGTGAAGTTTCACATTAGATAAAAATTGGTAAGTTGAGCAACATATAAATAGAAAAGACTCAAAAACTTGATTCTATAAGGTTTTAGGTTGAAGTATAGGGTCAAGTTCAATTGAATAATGTGCTCGTAGCTCATTGGTGAAGGTTTTCTCGATAGTTAAACCCCCTCGATTTCTTAACAATTGGTAATAGAGTCAATGGTTTGACTAGGTAATCGATTTGAATCAGTATAATGGTATTGACAAAAGGATTCATGCATAGGATCCCTTGCATTGAAATTATTATTAACATTAGGTCCATATATGAAGATCGAAAGTCTTCATGACAATGCGGAGGTTAGATGGTGTGTCCCATTGGATAACAATAGTGCAAGTTGTTAGAGTATAAGATAAATAAAAACTCTCCAATGTTTGATTATGCAAAACAAATAATAAGTATTCCTTGAATCAGTAAGCATCAAACAGACACTAACCAAGTTAGATCCTTCATCTGTCTAACATACGATAATATTAAGTCTGATGTTCATTTGAGTATTACACTGATGTTGTGTTTCTTTAATGCAGAGAATATTCTCTCATTCTTTATAGGATCTATCAAAGTTTGAATGATTATAAAATGTGTATTGAAGAAGATTCTTGTAACATAAAAAATTGTGTCATAAAATAATCAAGAAAAGTACTTAAGTATGTTGATATTGACAAGATTTTTGACAAAAAATAGGAGCCTATAAAAGGAGATAAGTGACTTGCTTTATCAAAACTTAGTGACTAGTTGGTGAAAAATATTTAATATTACATTAAAGATGCACAAACAAACAAAATAGAATGGTTATTTTTAAGAAGATCTATAAATAATTGAAAACTTGAAGTTTTGATGCAAAAAAAAAAAAAAAAACTTGAATATCTAGAGTCTAAAATCTAAAAATTTAATGCCTCAATTATTTCTTTGTATTTACAATATAAGACTCCCAAACCATATGTGTATTTAAGAGTTAGACTTAGAACCTCATAGTGTATCTGTTTGTCTCAAATTTTAGCTAAGTCTTCTATATCTTGTGAATCCAGTTCATCCTTAGAAAACTAAGGTAGAGTCAAAAGTGGCTTGATAAAGAATACTTTTTGTTGACAGATTGGGGAGGCTAAGTCATAAAGAACACTTGTTGTAAAGCAAGAAGTGACTTGGTAAAAAAAATACTTGTACTCGGTTGATATCTAGTGAAACTTGGTGGTTTGCCAAAATCTAGACATAGTCTTAGTGTTAAAGGTGAACTAGTATAAAAATATCTTGTATTCATTAGTTTTTATTTATTTTTTACTAACTTTTAAAGGATGAATTGATCTTTCATTTTAAATATTTTTAAGCAAGTTTCATGTATGTTTTGTCTTTGAAACATCGCTTGTATCTCTCTTACAAATATTGTATCATTTACTAATGATGCATCTTAGCATTTTCAAAAAAATATTTGAAAACATTTTTAAGAAACACAATTCACCCCCTTCTTATGTTTCTTGTTATTTTACACAAGTATATAAAGCATATTGATAGCAATAGGTAAACTCTAGATGGCCTAATAACGATGCAAGGTCCCAACAAATGGTAAAAGTCCTAATGAAAATATATAGGTCTAACAAGCAGTGGAAATATCTAGAGTTTATTGGCAACAATGGATAAGCTTGTGGATAAGAAAAGGTTTTCGCTTGAAGGGAAGTTACAATGTGGAAAAGATTCACACTTGGAAGGGAGACTGTTGATACAAGTGTGAACATAAAGTTCTACATTAATTAGGAATGAACACGTTCAACAACATATAATTAAGAAAAATTCACAAACCTAATGTGATAAGGTTGAAATATGGTGTTAAGTTCATTTATTTGGTGTGCTCATAGGTCATGGCCCATTGGTGAAGATCTCCTAAGTCTTAAATTCTCTCAATTTCTTAGCACTTATCTTATTTTATAAACTCAATTCCTCTAATATTAATATATAAAAAAAAAAAGCATATTCAAATCAAATTTAGACTAAGTTATAATATACTTTACGTTCTTTAACTAAATATGTCAATTTTGGTTAGTTTTATAAATAAATAAAAAATTCTTCTTTCTTTTTTTTTCTTTTTCATTTTTGACAAGTTGACTCACCAACCCATCCCTAAACGGTGTGGATCGTGATTTTGAATCCATCTCAACTCATTTTTGGCGGCTGGTGGCAAGATAGGCCAAAATGGTAACCTATTTTACCACCTCTATCAAATTCATGTGCACAAATCTCATACTTCTATTAACTAATTTTAAAACTATAGACACAAATTAATATATCAAAACATAATATATATTTAGACATTATGAGACTTTTGCTTTTAAAGTATTGCTAGATTACAATAGTTTACATTGGTATGAGTAATCTTAGTGGGTACAATGCTATGTTATGGCTAAGGATGGTAAAAACTTCCAAACTCATCCCAATTTTGATGGATAATAACCATTTTAACCAAATACAAGTATCAATATTATTCATTTTTTTAAAATGGGTACAAGGACGAGAACAAGTATGTAACTACTTGTCTATATTAATACATGTCCTCCTTGTCTCGTTACTTTTCTTTAATATTTTTACATAGAACACACATGTATATGTAAAGATTTTACTTTTACAGTTTTTTTGAATTTTTAAATATAAATTAATTGTTTAATGATTAAGTAATATAAATTTTGATAATAATTGAATAATAAACTGAAAATTATACATTTTTTAAGACAAAAATATTTTTATTAAAAAAAGAATAAATAAGTGCTTCCTTGTTATCCAAACTAAACATTATTGAAAATTATAATACTGAATATCCTATACTGTCATAATATAAATCCAATCTTAGAAAAATCAAAATTTTTTTCCTATTCAGAAGAATCTACTATATTTCTAATTGTTATGATTCATTTCAATCAATAATTTCCTACTGAATTTAAGTTTATACACCACAATAAAATTTAGATAGTTATTGGCTACCTCAAAAATTATGTAATTTTAAATAATAAATTATTTGAAACAACTTAGCACCATTGTAAATTAAAATAATATATTTAATTAAAATATAATTTAATGTTTTGTCTTTTAAAGATATTATAAGGGCTTAACAAAGGACTTTGGGTTTCTGAGATTTAAGCATCTTCTGGAACATAAGAGTACTCAATCAGGTTTTCTATTTTTGAGGATAAAGTTCGAGAAACACTAGGAGGTA
>JAMLFT010005524.1:0-17433 GCA_026544285.1 Pachyrhizus erosus | reverse complement strand
AAACAATTATCATATCAAATTTTTTAATAATATGATAAATCAATAAATTGTTAATGTTATTATTACATTATTAGTTAATGTTATTATTTAATAATAATAACTAAAAAAATAAATTTTTAAAAAATTAAAATAAAAAATTTCATTTATAAAAAAGAAAAGATTATTTAAATCTTAATATTATTATTTTAAATTTTCTATTATATCCTTTATTTATTTAACAATTAACTCTCCTTAATAGTGGAGAATTTATTATTAAATTATTAAGTGACACATATGATGAAGAAATAATAATTAATGTACTTTGAAAAAAATTATCAAATAGAAAAATAAAAAAATGGAGGTAATAATATATTACTATATATTAAAATAATGGGCTTGACTGGACACAACATTCATGTTTCCTAATTATTTTAATTTTGATGTGTAAGCTCCATTTCGTGTTTGGTTTGCTTCGTACTATCTGAGTTGCACCATCCTTCTACTACACGTTCAAATAATTAAGTATTCCCTTGTCTAGCTTTTTAACTAAAGTTTGTTACTTTCTTAGTACATAATTCCAACATCACAAAACTGAGTAAAAATCAAACACGTCTAGTACAATATACACCTTTTTTCTCTCTCTTTTTCACTTATATACAATTTAATTATATCATTCTCCTGAGCAGTAACTTATTTTCCGAAATGTGATTCGCGTTGTTCAAATGGTTTTATTTTTTAACACTTCTGTACAAAGAATATCTCTGGATCATCCACGGCATTCAGTTGGAAGTTTGTGGATTACTCTCCTAATAAATGCGGTTCTTAATGTTGCCAGATCATCTAAACTCAACCACACACAAGAGAAAACATACATACAAGAGAAAACATACTTTAGATTTCAGAACTTTCAGAATGGCTATGGTAAAAGAAATTATGGGACAATGTGTGGCGGAAGCATTTTGTTCTGATGTTTCAAGATGTTCTTCAAAACCTAACCGTTTCTGTATTAAGAGGCAGAAAACGGTTTGCATGCTACCCACTTTCTCGGAGCTGAAGAACATATTGCAACTACCTGCCCCATATTCACAACCACCCTTAATCAAATTAGATGAGTCTCCAAAGAGAAACCTTGCCTTGAATCCGATGAGTGTGACCATAACGGGATCTGTAACTATCAAGAATAGTGAGATTACTGATCATAAGGAGATGATGTTTGCCATGATGCTTCAACATTTCGATACCGTTAACAAAGCCGTTCGTGAAAGAGGAATTGTCATGCGGCTAGTTAGCACTGAAATTGACCCTAGTAAGCCTAATCTTCTTTGCATCAGTAATGTCCTTGTATTAGTTATTTTGTATTCAACCCTTGTTATGTTTTTAAATATTTGTTAGTGTTTGACTTATTTGAGGGACCTATAAAATTGAAGGAACGATGGAGCCAAAACTTAGCAACCCAGTTGGATTGGACTGGTTGAAGCACTTTAAGATGGGGACCGAGAAGCCCACATACAAAGTAGAATTTGAGATAGATTCAGACTTTGGGTTACCGGGAGCTATTACTGTGAGAAACAAATACGATAAAGAGATCTTTTTGGAAGACTTTTCTATTGAAGGTGTTGTGAATATTGCCTGCAATTCTTGGATACAACCTGAGAAGGTTCATCCAGAGGAGAGAATTTTCTTCAGTAACAAGGTAATATTTTATTACATGAAAATTATTGGATGGTAAACCAGTATGCCTTCAACTGTTTTACATGCCACTTAATCAAGTTTTATTTATTAACACTTTTGAAAACTCTAGCAATGTGTCACGTAAAATTAAATTAGCACTCAATTGACTTGATTATTTGCATGATGATACTAGTGATCTTACATTGCGCATGGATGTAATTAAGCAGGCATACTTACCACTTCATACACCAGCGGGTCTGAAAAAGCTAAGAAAAGAGGGACTAAAGCAGCTTAGAGGTGATGGAAAAGGAGTAAGAAGGGGATGTGAAAGAGTGTATGATTATGATGTGTACAATGATTTGGGAAATCCAGACAAAGGAAGTGAACATGTTAGGCCAATATTAGGGACCAGAGAGTACCCAAGTCCCAGACGCTGCAGAACTGGCCGTCCCCCTGCCAAAACTGGTCAGTTTCATTTCATGAATCAATTAATGACTCACGGATCTGATCTTATTCTCACAGCTAGTTTGTCCATACTGTATGTGCTACTTCATCACATCAATCATAATAACTTTGAAAAAGTTTATGATACAAATTTTGTGAACCAAAAGTATTACCATAAAACCAAACGTCCTTTCTCGTCACTACTATGGCAGTGATAATGGATAGAAAAGAAAAAGAAAAAAGAAAAATAGAGTAAAAATATTATTAGTTTAATTTAAGAAAAATAAAGTGGATATAGGATGAAGAGGTTGTTTGATTTTTTTTTTTAAAAAAATTATTAAAAATATCATTATATCCTTACAATTACTTCCACAATGCAAGGGAGCTGATAACTTGTGCTAACAAACGCCAAACAACAGTAAATTTATTTAAAGATAATTTTACAATAATAAGGCCCACCAAGGATCATATAAGATTTGCCTGTTGAAAAGTAATTTCATTAAACATAAGTATAGATAATATAATAAAAAAATATATCATTAGTTGACAATGTTCTTTTTCCCATATTAGTTGACAATATTTCGCTTTCAATAAAACTTCATCGATTACCAAATAGTGACAGAGATATATTTTAGCAAGCATAAATAATTTGCCACATCACTAAGCTAAATATAATTTATAAATATTTTTCTTGGTCTAACACGTAAATATTGCATCATGGAATAATATAAAAAATGAAAATATACATTTTACAAAAATATTTAGAACAAAACATACTATAAAAATGTACATGTTTGTTAATGGTATACAATATGTTTTGGTACATAATGTTAAACAATATGAAAAACCTATTTATATTTCGTTAATTAATTATACATCTAATCATTAACATATTTATGTTTCCTTTTAAAACCATTACAGACGAGAAAGCTGAGTCCCCTATAAATTCATTAGTGGAAAGTTATGTGCCAAGAGATGAAGTGTTTGAAGGTGTGAGAAAGGAAGCTCTTGATGTGGAAAAGTTAAAAGGGACAACCCGAAATTTGATTCCCTTCATAAGAACTTGTATTACCAAATGCGGAGATTTCAAGCAGCTTTCAGATGTTCAACAGATATACAAGACAAAGCACGTAGATAAAATGAAACCCGAGAATAGAACCGCAACAAAATGGTCTCTACCTATGAGTATGAGCAAGATCCAAAACGACGTGGAAGAGTATTTTAAATTTAATACTCCACGTATTATCAATGGTGGTACGTAACTAAACTTGCAATATCAAAATATTTTTCTTCATTCAAAACACATGAAAATATAAAGTTTAAAATTGACTAATAATTATTAAATAAACCATCAATTTCGTTGAATAACATATATATACAATTTTAAAAATCAAAGGTAAAATTAGTTTCTGTTCACAATTTATGACAAAAATCTTCTAACAAGGAAAAGGCTACTTGCTATTTCAGGGAATGGTTGTTGCATACAAGATGAAGAACTTGGGCGTCAGGCATTGGCTGGTATCAACCCTCTAAGCATAAAAAGACTTGAGGTAATTATAAAAAATGGATAAAAAATACCTAAAATTTACAGTTTCTTTTGTGTTATCAGGTTTACTTTAGAAAAGAAAAAAAAAAAATGCTCATCTAGTCAGATCCTAGAGTGGTTATGTGTCTGGTTTAAACATTATTAAGTTCAATCACTATTCAACCATAAATTATCTTGTCAAAATCAAAGTTTCTTGATTTCAATATCAGCTTCCATCAGTAAAATCTTGCTCGGAATTTAATTAAATACAAATTTGTATCATTTATTTTAGTACATTTATTGATTTGTATTTTACTCTAAAAAAATTTTAGACTTTTCCACCCGTCAGTGATCTGGATCCTTCCAGATATGGTGCCCATAAGTCTGCCCTAAAGGATGAGCACATAATAAGCCATTTGGACGGAATGTCTGTACAACAGGTAAATAAGTCAACGAATTTTACTTTTTATATTATTTGAACAATTTAGTGGTCAGTTATTCTTAACTTGACCAGTCATAACTAAAAATTAAGATTCCTTTGTTTATGTGTGTTGGGAGTTTGAAGTTTTACATTGTCTGCTTGTTCAGGCAATGGCTGAAAAGAAGCTATTCATATTGGATTATCATGACGCATATCTTCCATTTTTAAACGGCATCAATGCTCATGAAGATAGGAAAGCTTATGCAACTCGTACCATCTTGTATTTGACAAGACTAGGTACTTTGAAGCCTATTGCAATTGAGCTGAGCCTTTCACAAGAGGAATCATCCAAACAGGTCCTTACCCCTCCATTAGATGCCACCTCACATTGGTTGTGGCAAATTGCCAAAGCACATGTGTGCTCCAATGACTCGGGTGTTCACCAACTTGTCCATCATTGGTATGCAACGCAACAAACTTTTATCGTGCATTTATGTATCCAATTCACTATAGTTACCTAACATGGAACATGATTTAATGTTTATTAATCAGGTTAAGGACCCACGCATGCATGGAGCCATTCATCATAGCAGCTCATCGCCAACTGAGTGTTGTGCACCCGGTTTTCAAACTCCTAAAGCCTCATTTGAAACACACTTTACAAATAAATGCATTGGCTCGTGAGGCTCTCATCAACGAAGGAGGCATCATTGAGTCTGATTTTTCTCCCGGCAAATACAGTACAGAGATAATCTCAGCTGCCTATAGAGACTGGTGGCGTTTTGACATGGAAGCCCTTCCTGCTGATCTCATTAGAAGGTTTGTCAATTTAGACTCGTACATGAATACATATCACATCACTATTATCGTGGAAACAATATCACAGGAGAAGAATTATTTGTAGAACTTACCATCTCATTAATATGTTGTTGTAATCATTATGCAGAGGACTAGCAGAACCAGACTCAACACAACCCTGTGGGCTAAGACTACTCATTGAAGACTACCCTTATGCAAACGATGGGCTTCTCATATGGTTTGCTATAGAGAACTTGGTTAGGACTTATGTGAACTACTACTACGGTGATGGGATCGTGGTTCGAACTGACAGTGAGCTCCAAGCATGGTATAATGAGGCCATCAATGTGGGGCACGCTGATCTTGCAAATGCAAGTTGGTGGCCCACACTTTCCACTCCTAGTGATCTTACTTCAATACTCACCACACTTATATGGGTTGCTTCGGTCCAACATTCAGCGGTGAATTTTGGGCAATATCCCCTGGGTGGGTATGTCCCAATGCGTTCCCCACACATGAAGAAATTGTTACCCAAAGAGAAGGACCCGGAGTACAAAATTTTTTTGGAGGATCCAGAAGGATACTTGTTGTCTTGCCTGCCAAATATGTTTGAAACCACCAAGTTTCTGGCAGTGATTAACATACTTTCTCAGCATTCACCAGATGAAGAATACATAGGGCAGAGGAAGGACATGTCGGATTGGGCTGCTGACCCTGAAATCATACAGGCGTTCTATAATTTTTCCATTGATCTAAAGAGAATAGAAAAAGAGATTGATAACAGAAATAAGGACCCAACACGTAGAAATAGATGTGGTGCTGGAATTCCACCCTATGAATTGCTCATAGCCACCTCTGGTCCTGGAGTTACTTGTAGAGGGTTGCCTAATAGCATAAGTATATAGACGTCATGTAAAGATACAAATACTTTCACTCCAAACAATACGTTATCATTAGATCCCCATTAGGTAAAACTGTAGGTGTAGGAATGTTATAAAGGTAGCACCGATGATAAAAAGAAAAAGATAGAAATGTTATGCCTTAATTTTACTGTTTGAGTAATATTTTTTCATTAGTTGAGCATTGACATAGTTTGTACTATCTCAAAACAGAGACACAAATGTTATGCCTTAATTCTACTGTGAAAGAATGATAGCAACATTGTCTGATGCACTTTCTCGTACGCTACTATTTGGTAAAATTAATTATAAAACCATTTTATTTTTGTACCAGCAAAAAAATAATTTTTATTAAAAACAAAGACACCAAGAAATACAGCAAATACCGTCCCTATCTGACTAACAATTTATTAAATTGAAAGTAGAACCCATCAAGTGAGATCCATCTCATTTATTAAGTCTCACATAAATTTTAATTAATAACAACGATTATTAAATAGTGTATTACCGACATCTCTTATTCTATAAGTTGCTCATAGTCAACTTTAGTCTTGGTTTTACTAAAATAACTAGGGTGCATGATAATATACGTAGATAGACATATAGAAGAAATACAAAATGACCATTAATCTCGAAAAAACTAGGTTCTTATGAGAATACACCAAAGTATAGTAGTAGTCACTGTCGAGTGAGAGGTTTATAATAAGATCTCCTTTTTAATCATTATCCTCCTAAAATGAAATCTTGAATTCTAGAATGACATGAACCCATATTATTCACTTACAACTCTTCAAAACTAAATATATTCATTCATAAAATTCCTATTAGATCATCTATTAAAAGAAAAGAAAAGAAAAATATGATGGTATATACAATAAATAAAAAACTTCTACTTAGAATAAATTTATATTTGTAAAAGCTTTTTGAATAAAATCATAGCCATAAAAGTCATCAAAGATGTCTCGCTCTAACTATTGTTAACCAACTACAACAAGCTTCTACTCAACTAAACATATGCATAAAAAATATTTCTATAGATCAATTATAATCACAAAAAGAAAGATGTTATTTAATTTGCAAGGCAAAAGTTGTCCTTACAAGGAAATTCATGAGATATTAAAAAAAATGAATATTAACTTTATTGAACATAGATGTAGTGAGTAAGCAAATACTGATAAATTAGTAGAGAATATAAAAACTCTCGACTAGGGAGCCAAATCATCTTATGGATTGGACTTTTGAAGGCACGAACACCTAAGGTTGAATCAATCGTATGAATAAAAACTCAACCCCTGGATACAAACCCTACTTGAAATTGAGAAATATCATTTTTTACAACACATAAGAATTAGGAAAGGGACATCCCGAACACAAGCATTAGAAGCAGGTAGTTAATGTTTGATTGTAATGATAGTGGGGATGACAAGACTCGATGCAAGAATAAAGTAATCAACAAAGCATTACAAGATTTAGGAAACTCAAACACGAGGAAATTTGAAGTCTAGTATTTAATGCAAAATCCTTCAATGGAATAGGCACACCAATCTCTATAAAAATGAAATTTCTAAAATTGAAACCACTTGGCAACAACATTGTTATGAATAAAACATCACTACATATTAGTTCTTCATATATGCACTAATCAACAGTCACTTCCTGAGGGTAGTGAATGGCCTTGCAGAAGAAAGGTCACTAAAACTTTTGTAATTCATGTAATGTAAATAGTTGGACTTCTTCACTCCACACACAACCAAATAAAATAAAAAATGTTAAAATTAAAGAAAAAGAGGCAAATATTTGACTAAAATTGTGTATTTGATTACAAAATAGATGCATATTTATATAGATGAATCATATTAATATACATAAATAGAAGATATATTTTTTTTAAAATCAAATATTATGTGTTTATAAATTACAATTATTAATAAATATTTTGATTTTCAACAATCTCCCTCAAGCTGAAACTTATTAAGCATGACAAATAAAACAAAGTTCATTCTTCTTGAAACCACATTTGAAAGTTTCAAACCAATAATGTTAGATACCCAAATTATATAAACTTGGAACAATGTCTACTACTTCTAGGACAAAAGACGAAACCAATGTATTTGAAACATAGTTGAAACTAGTGCACCTAGAACATAGATGAACATAAATGAAGCTAGTACATTTGAGACAAAGTCAGAACCAGTGCATCTAGAACCAAGATAGAACTAGCATATCTAATACAAAGATGGGACTAGTTCATTTTAACAATAGATAAGAAGATTTCGATCATGATAGTTATGGTCTCGTCAGCAACATGGTAGTGATAGAAAACAAGGGAGGATGACGAAAAAGTTCTTCACTAAAAAATGAATGGCGAGCATAAGGTGGAACTTACAACAACACGAATAATCACCGAAAAAGTCATCAATGGCAATGGAAGTGACTAGAAAAGTTGTCAAAAATGTCTAAAGTTGCCAAAAAGAGACCAATAAAGGAATAAGCGAAGTAGAGTTATACACAGTTCATCAAACATTTATCTTCAAATACAATAGATCCATCATATAGACAATTCTCAAAATCACTCTATCAGACTTTAGATACCATGATAAAATAAAAGAAAAATAAAAAAAACATTTGACTGAATCGTGTGTTTAAATGCACAGTGAATACTTGTTTATACAAGTTAATTACATTAATTATACATAAATAGAGAATATTTTATTTCCTTTAAATCCAATATTATATCTTTATAAATCGTAATTATTAATAAATCAAAATATTACATTCTAATTTTCAACAAAAAAAAAAAAACATCCCATAAAACAATGGCTATCTTATTTAAATTGGCAAAATGACTCTTATGTATCCTATTAGAAATCATTGGCTAATCCTAACTCAAGATATGGATGGAACGCTACAAGGAAAATAGAAAAATGAGGGGAGAGGCAAGATACAAAATGCACTATCCACATGTAATAGCTTTACACTATTGAAGTAAGTGAAATATGGATTTTGTCATATACACTATCTTCAAGCAACCAAGCTTGTCATAATTAACATCCTACATAGAACCCCATGGTGGAAGACAAGTTACGTGCTAGTAACATGGACTGTAAGATCTTACCTAAAGTACAAATTTACATTAAAACATATATGTACATATAAAATAACACACTTGTGTTATTTTATTACCTTTAAATCACTACTAACATTTTATTAAACTTAGTTTGAAAATGCACGAGATCCTACCTAAAATTACCTTTAGATCACTACCAAGTACTAACATTTAATTAACCTTGGTTAAAAATATGCATAAGGTGATCACCTACAATTTTCAAGTCACAAAATCACAAATTAAGCTAAAAGTCGCAGATTAACAACTCCAAATATAGAAGATATTGGTTTTTGATGACACATAAAACTAAAACGCTAAGAAAAGAAGCCCAGCTCTGTATATATATAGCAAATCCTTCAAGCCATGATCACCACAATCATCATCTTCATATGGTCTTCATCTCCATCTCTGTGGCATCTTCTTCTCCAAATCTATAATGTTCATATCGAAAATAGGAACCCCACATCATCCAGACGAGCTAACCAACAAAATCACTAGCATCCTCTACAACCTGAATCAAATTGTCTTCATTCGGATCGCCAAAGTACAAGTTGTCTATATTAAATATTTAATGTTAAACGAGCTTCTATCATTATCAACAATCTAACCATCATCAGATGAAAGATCCAGGATATACTCTAGCATTTCTAGCATATGACGGCGATGTTAAATAAACCCATTTGATGGTTTCTTCAATTTTCACAGCAGCAAAACAGAGGAACATAAAAGCCAAAGTGGAGAGCAAAACTGCGAATGCGAAAGATTGATACCATGAACTTGAATTCTAGAACAAAGAATGAGAGAAGCACTCCTCGTAACAAATGTTTGGGGTTTCGGGCTTTGAGAGACAACAAATATCAGAGATTGACAGACTGAAAGACAGTAAATTGAAAGGATTCAAGTTGAGAGTTGATAACACTCATATTAGGTCAAAAACAACTCACATAGGTTGTGTCATAGTCGAAGGTCATCCAATCAACCAATCAGTGTCATAGCTGCCTAACTCATGAATGACCACTGTTTTCAGTGTTTTTACAAGCTTACCCAGAGATCCCAATATAATCCTGCCACGAAATAATGTTCAGAGTGAACAGGATTACAAAGGCAGTGTGAAAATCATAGGATCATCCCATATCATGAGTAAACATGCAGATAGACAACCTAGCAATAAGATTATGAACTTAAGTATAAGTATAAAGCAACATGTTGGCGATTATAAGAGACACAAATCTATGCAATAATTGTCGCTCTACTCTATGCTGTCTTAGGATTTGGTTTGGATATTAAATTATTAAGGGTGTACTAAAATGGAAATAGAAGGATGGAGAGACCTAATAACAAGTTACAATAAGCACACGTTGATTCCTCTTGCAACAAATCCAATTTAAGGCATCATGTCAAGTGCCACATATTTTCTACTTTAACTAAGTTGATTGCTAGAAATGCACCATGGACGATGTATATCAAATGTCTATTATAATTAAGATAACCATGCACCATGGGATCATTTTTCCAGTTTATAAGAATCTTCAAACTCGACACACTGACTGCAACACTGAATGTCACTCTGGTAAAGTTCAGCTGAAAATTAATGTGTGAATGAGCTCTAGTTAAAAACTAAGGCCAATTCTGGTAAGATTAATGTACCATTCTGTAATTGAAGCAGGGGAAGAGAATTTGACAACTTTATAAGGTATCACTAAACAGAGAATTGATAAGAAAGAGTGGTGAGATCCGATTTTTACAAGGTAAAAGGAAAGCTGGAAACATAAATTAAAAAAAGAAAGAGAGAAGCTAATCGTACTTCTCCCTCCAAGAGTAAACAAGGAAGAAAACCCATGAAAGGGCCAAGAGAAGATCGCCAACAGTCTGGCGGAGCCAGTCCCAAGCGAGATCCTCGACCTTGCGTTCAAAGTAGACCCTCCACATGGCCATGAAGAAGTGGAGAAGCGTGCAACCCTTGGCGAAGAAGACCTGAAAATCACGGTCTTTGACAAAGGAGACCATGAAGAGGAGAAATCCAATGGCGATGAGGAGCAAGCCGGAGAAGGAATCGGAGGTCTTAATGAGCAGCTGGTCGTGCGGCGTCGATCCCAAAAGCTTAGTGGCGGCCTGCACTCCGTGGCCGAAGGTGTATACCTCTTTCATGTAGAACATCATCAAACCCCCACACGTCATCGCTATCACTGAATGCAAGATGCAGATCACCAGAAATGCCGATGACGATGTCATTCTCATTCTCATTCTCATAATTTCATCTCTAAAACCCTAACCTAACTCCATACATCCATCCATCCATCCAAAACGTTTCTCTAAGTGTGAGACCTGCTAAGATAAGGATCCCGTGGGACCCTCCCTTGTTAAGCCAGAATAACACCTGGCACCTTTCTTTAAAATGCCATGCCCCACCAAATGCACACTATTAAATATTAAACTTTCTAAATTTCCTTTTTCCTTCAATTTAAATTTTTTATAAGTAATTTAACTTTTACTTTTATAAAATTTAATTTTAATGCTGAAATTTTTTAAGTCAAATATGTTACCAAATTGAATTTATTCCTCATACTCAGTTTGAAATAGGTGAAAGGAAAACCAAACATCGCTTTAATATTTTACTAAATTATAATTGCACACTTGTGCTTTTCTTGATTGTTTAGATATCCCTTGTTTTGCCCCCCATTTATTTTAATTTAATGTTCCTTGTCATGTCCTTTTTGTGTGAAATCGAAAATGTCCCTATTAGTTAACTCCTAAGCAATGCCTAGTTTCTCAATTTGGAAGTGTGGAGAACAAAGATTTTAAACATATTGTTGAAAGCTGAGGGATTTGAAATAGTTGGGAAAAAAATTAAAAATATATTTTAAAAAATAAAAAATAAAAAAAATAAACGCTCAATATATATAAGGTTGGAATTAATCATAAGCTCAATGAGAGTCAAAATACATTTATTTCCATAATTAGATAGTAGATAATGACACTAGAATGTCAGGTTGAATAGAGGAACCAAGGGGGGAAACAATGGTACGTTGAGAATCTATTTTTTATTAGAGAGTAAGAGTGGGTCGTGAATATAGTATTTTTTATGGAGTACAATTGAGAGCGACTACACTTTATATCCTATAGTAATGGAACAACAGAGTGGGTTACCACGTGAGGAATTTGGTCGCAAGTGACAACCCTGATGTGATGATAATTATTGAGGATTTTTTTACTCTATATACAACAAAAAATAATAAGCATGAATGAATTGCACAAAGTAAAAAGAATGAATGAGAGCGTCTACGCGGAAACGATACAACACTCATTTTCCCTCCCTCCGGGACTGCTATGAAATGATTTGTGTTGATGGAATGCCAAAAACTGAAATGATGAATCACACAAACAAAACTGTATTATTTGCTTCCCTGCTTCCGGCCACAACTTTGCGGTGGCGCCTAGAACCCCCTCTCCGTTCTCTTCCACGTCTTCCGGGGCCTCTCCTAACAACCTTTTCCTGCCACGTTTCAACCACAGGCAATGGACGAGGAGGAGGTGGAGGACTGAGACCAACACCCCCTGGAGCAGCCAGCCGCTCCAATATATCCCTATGGTATTTCTGTATGCAACCAAAAAATATTTACATTACAGTTAAGCCAGAAACTAAACAACAAGCCTTTGGTCTCAGATGATTTTACACAAACAAAATAAAAATATTTACCTGAACTACAAAGTTGCGTCTTTCACAATCCAAGAACATGAGAAAATGAAAATCCACCCTGGACAAAAGTTTATCCCTGACAGTTGAGAAACTAATTTGATCCCTAGAAGTGAATCGATCAACTTCATTGAACCAAAGACAAGTAAAGAGGTTGCTAATGGGAACATGCTCTCGTACTATGACACATCCTTCAGGAACATCTGCAATTTAACCATTAAGGTTTGAGAAATGAACCAGAACCAGGTGCATCTCATCCAACAAGGAAACACCAAGTTTAGCTTACCGCTTATAAGTGGAAGTTTGGCCTCTGTATATGGAGTCAGTCCCTCATTCTTGTAAAACTCAATCTGAAAGTCAATAGAGGCATTATCATACTTTCCAGCTGCTTTATTTGCCTCGGCCTCAACAAATACATCAAAGCGTCTATAATGTTTAGATATTGCAAAAGTTGCATTCTTCCTCCACAAAAACCTAAATAAGGATGGCAGAGCAATTAAGGTGCCGAAACATGTCTTCTATCAAGTCAATCCAAAATAAACCTTGTACAAAGACAGCACAGGTATGATTATGTGTCCCTTAATAAATTATATTCAGGGACATTCCCCGAAAGCATATGTGAAAATCCAATAATACTCGACCTTGATTTTCATGCAAGACAATATATGGTCTTGATCACAGGAGAACTTCGATAGCCACCCAAGATGGAAAACAAGACTTGGGATACAGCAGGAGGTAGAGATGGATCAATAGAGAAAAATGCAAAACCAACATATAGGGCAGTGAACATGCAATAGAAGGAGAAAAAATAAGATAGAAGTCAACAGAAGAAGCAGCTAAATATTAAATTTTACTTTCCAGAATCCAAATGATAATTGTATATGCTAAAGTAGGCATTTGGCAAGATTCTAGTACTTCAAACTAGAAACATCGAAGATATGATCCTATAAAACATGTTCTAGTGCTAACTTCTTAAAGGCGATAACTGAAAACTCTATTTATGCTAGCTCCCAATGCCTACTAATCCTGGTGAAATAGCAATTTGAAGCAATGCCTATGTTGCACAGAGATAATTTATTATCCTAATTCATAATAAGAGCAAGCTGATATGAAGATTTCTCATCCAATTTTATAATGGCAAGTATTCATTTACCTAGCCAGTTGTCTTGGGCTTCTACTATGTGTGAGCATAGCTTTGTTAGCCCAGATGAGAATTTCTAGATTCAGCAGTCTATATGGTATTTTAGGACCTGGAAGTTAAGGAAGAGAGTAAATGACTCATACATGGTTTATTAGGAACTCAGCCGTGCTACAGTTCCTTTATGAAGGATAAATTGGGACCCGGACCAGAATAGGGTATATTATGCTTCAGATTCAAGTTATCCTCACTTTCCATTGCTATGTTCTTTAAAGACTATCAATTGGTTATTTAAGCCATTGAAATAGGCAAAAGAGGTAACTGCACGTCTTGAGTTTTGGCAACCATATTAAAGGCAACAAACTCTCCATTGTCAGACCAGTTATAAGTTTTCTTCATTAAAACGCATACCGACATTTGCCAAAACATCTCAACTATAGACAAATATAGAAGCAGTTTGTGGTCTAGAAGGATTAAGATGCTATCTTATGTGGGAAGGAAATCACATAGTCAGACTTCCAGAATTTTCAATGCCATGTTATGACACAACCAGAAAGATATGTAAGGAGCAACAACTACACAAGACAATAAATGCAATTGTGACACTGAATGAAAAATTCACAAATAACCATTTTTGGTAAAACCAAGAAACATGCTACTGGCATATATCAAGCCTCACATCTCCTAGTGCATCTGTAGTTGTAAGCAGTATCATTAAGGTTGAAATAAAATCACTGAATCAATTCTACACAAGCAGTATACTGTATCTATCTCAATAAGAATTAGAAAGATGAATCTCATATCAGACAATGTACACATGTAAGACTGAAAAGAGATCTTTGACGCAATAATCACAAACGAAATGAACCAGTATTTAGTATTAAAGAGAAATACTGAAATATACCTTTCAAGTATTTGATATGGATCAACAACAAGCTCAAGCTTTCCATCAAGCCATATAGAATAGCAGGCATTTGGAACCATTCTATGCAACAGAAGCTTTGGAATCTGCAGAAAAGCTAGTTTATGTTATAAGCACATAAAAGTACTACTTTATGAACAAGAAAATACAAATGTCTGAGTGAGATATTTTTGTTATTTTTAACTCAAATCTAAAGGCTAAAATTATATTTGAATGAAAAGAATTGTCACAGTGCTCAGACAAAAGGATCAATAGGCAATATTGGGTCTATTCATCTAAGTTTTTATTGTCCTTCCCCTTCCAGCCTTCCATTTATGTGTATGAGCCATGAGGGTATGTCAGTGTGGCATATTAATTCCTTTAACATAGACTCTAGAAAGATGAGACCACAGCAAATTAGTTTTCATAGAAATAATTAGATCCTAAAGAAAAGCATAACTATTTAAAGCTTCAACAACAAATATGACTAAAAACCAATATGCTAATTTTCCAGACTGCTTGCTGACATAATTCTCACCTTCCCTGTGCGTCTTGCATCTCTATAAGGAAGATTATGAGCAACAATAATTCTCCACAAGCCAATCTTCTTGCTCTTTCCCAGCCTGCCAGAACTCCTCAAATATTTCTCTGTTTCTTCATCTACAAACATAAGGAAGCATACCGTCTCCTTTGAATAATCGCTTATATTTGTTGGCTCATTTATCTCATCAAAATTTCCTGAAGAACAACAGATTTGATTCATCAGCAATGTACCAAATTAAACATCTAAATGAAAGCAAAAGCCACATAATACAGACCAAATATTGCTGATGCAACAACTACACCGTGACACTGCTCCATTTCAAGGAGGTCATCTTCATCCATGTCAAATCCTGTGTTGCGGCCAGGTTTAGTTCCTCTAACAAATCTGAATGATGTACACATGCATCATTGTAGATGCAGAATGGACAGATGTGAGTAAAAGGATAGGAGAAATACCCTTTATTACTGAAACAAACAAGTTATAACCACAAACAACCTTCTTCAGTACTCATAGATATACAGTAGAGAAACATCCAACAAAACACGAAACATACCCACAGTGCACACTCATTGACTCCCGTATATCAAAAGATTCATTTCTCTGCCTCAAAGTAGGATATCCACCGAAGTCCGAACCACCAAACTCACCATCCCTGCTCAGAGTTTCCTCATAGATAAATGCTAAGTTCTTGAGTACTGGAGAAGGTGATGGAAACTTTGGCATAAGTGCAATGGCTTCATCCACAGGAAGGTAACATACTGGGCATGCTAAAACACAAACAAACCAAAATGTTCAGGATCATGCCACTAACATTAAGTAACCGAAAATATTCGTATGCCTTCCATATCCTCATAAACTACCCTAGCTCAAGAAACTTAGTGATATCTGCAGGGATGACAGATACTATTGCAAATACTATATAAAATTACATAACATAAAATATTTGCAGAAACAATACAGTAAAACTAGATCCTAACATAAGATATTTGCAGAAACAATATAGTAAAACTAGATCTTACGCCGTGGCCCGGTACGCTTTTTATCTGCCGGTGGAGGAGGAAGAGTGAAACTATTACAGGGATGACCAGAAGGAAGAGTGTAACCCAGAAAATAGCTTGGGGGAGGAGGAGGTAGTACTGAAATTGTAGTGAAGTCCATGATATTTGCAGTAGAGATCACAGATGGGGAGTCACCTATAGACATATTTCCATTAACACTAATGTTATGCACACTGTTTCCCTCCTGTGAATCTTCACCTGAAAGCGAGCCATGTCACTAAAAATTAAAGCTGAAATCATGTGAATCACAAAACAGACTTTCTTCCTCCACCTTCAGCAAGACACATGGCATGCATTTCTATAACCAATCAATCAAATTCAAACCTATGTTTTTATGTGTCCCATGCAAGTTTATAGAGCAACACAATCACATTAATTAATTATTAAAAGCAAATAGCTAGATATTAAAGTAAAAAGAGAAAGTGGGAGAAATTGAGGAACCTTTTCCAACGTACAAAACCCAGATGAAAACAGCAGCGGAGATGGTAAAGAGAAAGAGCATTCCGACCTTCTTTCTGCCAGTAAACTTGAAGATCCAATGGAACAACCTATCTTTCTCCTTCAGCGTCTTAAGAGGTTTGCGTGCTGATTGAATAAGCGACACACCATTATTATGTAGCTGCTGCTGCTTCTCCAAAGACCCATAACTCCCAGAACGAATACCCAATGACCCACCACTCATCGTATAATCTCTAAACTCTCCCACGCCCCTTTCATTGCCCTCTCATCAAAACTTCTCTCATTTCAATGGAATTGCACTTTTGCAATGCCACTCTCACTTCTAACTCAACAAGGAAAACAAAACCAATTCTGGAATTTCTATCAGTGGATGTTTAAACAAAAACGAAAAACGAAGTGGCAGGAGCAAGGCAAAATCAAATCGAACTCGTACATTTAGAAAAGCCAACAGAAATTTGATTGTGCGGCACTGAAACAAAAACTGGGTTCCTAGAAAATCCCCCTTTCTTCGAAACAGGGGATGAATCAAGTTTTTTTTTTTCTTCTCTAATTGACCCAGTAGGGTTTTTAGCAGAGAAAATCTGCGTTTTCTGAAATCTGAGACTTGGAAGAAATCTGGGATAAAAAATTTCAAGTGGTATTTATATATAAATTTTATATATATATATTGTTGCTGCTTCTGAAAAGTGACGATCCCGGAGTAGAAAAATTAATGCAATATTTACAGGAGGGGATTTAAATATTTAATGATTTATCAAATTGTGGAAAAAATATTTTTTAAAAGAAAAAAATATTT
>JAMLFT010005523.1:0-17436 GCA_026544285.1 Pachyrhizus erosus | reverse complement strand
TTTTGGTAAGCAAAACTTGCTATGTTGGATGAATTGGAAGCTGGGTTACGGTTCCTAATTGTGTGCTAACCTAGATCCCATAAAGGGTGTTAGTTGATTAATACAAGAGGAAAATGGTGATGGAAATCGAAGTCCACTTAGGAGTGTGTAACAACTCTCATATCGAATCAACTAGCCTCAATAATGAATGATGCTAAAGCGTGTGACCTCTACCTAGTGGTTGAGGCAAGGACTAGGCCTCGATGAGTAGGCGGGCATGACTGTCGTAGCAAAAGATGGGGTGTGAGCTTGGGTGGAGAAGTTATAGATGCAAATCTTGATGGTAGTAGCTAATATTCAAATGAGAACTTTGGAGGACAAATAGGGGAAAGGTTCCATGTGAATGATACTCGCAAATGGATTGTTGATCCTAAGGGATAGGGGAATGGGGTTAAAATTCTTGAACTAGACGTGGCGATTGATGACAATGTAAGGGAGTTCGAAGATGTCGGCAGATGTCCTAGAAAGAGTTATCTTTTCTGTTTAACAACCTGCCCACCTTGGAAATGGCTTAGCTGGAGGTAGGGTCCAATGACTGAAAAAACCATTGGACATTGCATGGTGACTAGTGTGCCCTCCATGACCTTGAAATTCTGAAGGATCGAGTGCCTCGCACGCCCTGTTGTTGTCAAAATCGCATTAGGTCTCCAAGTTGAACAATCTTTGGTAGATGGAACAATGTAAGCAAGGGAAGTCGGCTAAATTTATCTGTATTGTCGAGAAAAGGTTAACTTTAAGGGCTGGTTACGGGGGTCCCAGTCTTGAACTTGTAAGGTGTTAGTGGCCTGATTAAGCTACTCCTATGGCAAGAGCTGGTAGTTGCATACCATTCGGGGGATGAATTAGGAACGAGCCATTTGAGGCCTTTTCGTCGAGTGTTGAACAGTCACATTAGAATTAGGACAGGCAAGGAGAATCTGACTATTTAATTAAAACAAAATATTGTGATGGTTTCTGCGGATGTTGACACAATGTGATTTCTGCTCGGTGCTTTGAATGTCAAAGTGAAAAAAATTTAACCAAGTGTAGGTAAATGATAGAAGTAACTATGATTTCTTAAGGTAGCGAAATGTCTCATATCTAATTAATGATGCGCCTAAATAGATTAATGAGATTCCCATTATCCTTGTCTACTATCTAGTGAAACTACAACCAAGGGAACGAGCTTGGTAGAATCACCGAGGAAAAAAGACCTTGATGAGCTTGACTCTAGTTCAACTTGAGATGTGTAGGATACGTGGCAGCTGGAAATGGGGAAAGTGAAATACCATTATTTTTAATGTTATTTTACTTATTTCGTAAATAGGAGGCAAGGCATTGCCCCTCGTTTTGGACCGAAGGCTGGTTTCAATTGGTTGATCCAAGTGGAAGATATTGTCAAGTGTGGAGTTTGGCTGGGGTGACACATCTATCCAAAGATAACATAAGTGTCATAAGATGAGCTCAACAAGAATAGAAATCCCACATGGAATAAAATGGTAAAAGCTCATTTGACTATGATTTCTAGTACAATTACGAACCATGAAAACGTGACCTATGAATCCTTTAATCCTTCAGAATTTGAAGCTAAAGGTGTTAGAAAAGTTACTACAGGGATAATTGACATGTAACAACCAAGCGTTCATAGCGACGTTGCCTTTTTATCGTTTGATGCTAGCTTTTCCAATCATTGTGAAGCAAAATTCACCAAGTATTGGATTGTTCATCCCCTAATAGTGAACATGAACTAAGTTTAGACCGTTGTGAGACATGCCAATTTTACCCTTTTGATAACATTGTCGAATTAGTAATTGAACATAGTATGAGAAAAATCGTTGATTCACACAATTCGTCATCGCGCTTGGTTGAAAAGCCATTGGCGTAAAACTACTATATGTTGGATTATGACTGAACGCTTCTAAGTTAGAATATGAGATAGAAGCGACACATATGTCCTTCGTTCGTTTGCCGAGCAATAGGGGTCTTGGCCCCCTAGAGGCATGTGCTGTTGGTAATCCTTGTTGGGCGATTTAGCCCTGTGAGACGCCTTGAAGCACAATTTCCATTGAGCGACAGGTAGAATCCTTTGCAATGGGACTTAAATACGCAACGGGTAATGTAAGTGACAAGTGATCTTGCTACCACGATCCACAAAGTTTCAGCCCTTGTCACTTTGATTTGTCCCTCCTTCCCATATACTTAGACCATATTCCCTCCTCCCTAATTTATTCTCGAATATTCAAAAGTTACTAACTTAAAAAAGATATGAAAGTGAAATCTCTTGCCACTATTAGACCAACCAATTTTAGAAATGCTTCTTATTTTTAGAAGTTTGGTAAAAAAATCTTAAAAAATTTATTATTAGCCAATTGCAATGAAATTTAGAGGAAATATTAGTTACATTATTTTGGGATTATACGCAAAAAATGACAGCAAAATTCAACTTCTAGGTACCATATTCCATTTTTTGAGATTTTATGCAATTTAACCTACTAAAAAAATATCAAAAACATATTTTATAAGATTGTAATGATATTTGGGGGATATATTAATTTGGAAATGTCGGCAAAAATTGCATCAAAATTCAACTTCTAAGTACTTTTTTCATTTTTTGGATTTTTACGCAATTTAGGCCACCAAAATATTCATTAAAAATTATTTTGTTACCCAATTGCAATGATACTTGAAGGATAATTTAGTTATATAAAAAAAAATTGCATCAAAATTCGATTTCTAGATAACTTTTTTCCATTTTTTAGTTTTATGCAATTTAACATACTAAAAATTGTTAAAAATTTATTTTCTCTAATTGCAATGACAATTGGAGGATACATAAGTTATATTATTATGGTATTGTCTGCAATAAATTGCATCAAAATTCATCTTCTAGGTATTTTTTTTAATTTTTTTTGGTTTTACACAATTTAACCCTCAAAATATTAAAAATTTATTTTCTCCAATTGCAATGATATTCGAAGGATACATTACTTATATTATTTTGGGAGCGTATTAAAAAAACTGCATCAAAATTCAACTTCAATGTACATTTTATTATATTTATGGAATTTTACATAATTTAGGCTACCAAAAAATTCATTAAAAATTATTATGATATCCAATTGCAATAATATTTGGAGAATATATTAATCATATTATTGTGTGACTATTTAGAAAAAATTGCATCAAAATTTGATTTGTAAAATCCTTTTTCTATTTTTGGGATTTTACCAAATTTCATTCCCTAAAAAATGTTAAATTTTATTTTTTCCAATTGCAATAATATTTGGAGGATACATTAGTTATATTATTCTGTGAGAGTCTACAAAAGATTGCATCAAAATTGAACTTCTTGGTATCCTTTTAGTTAATTTGGATTTTATGCAATTTAATCGACTAAAAATGTTAAAAATTTATTTTCTCCAATTGAAATGATATTTGGAGGATAAATTAGTTATATTATGTTAGGAGTATCTACAAAACATTACGCCAAAGTTCAATTTATAGATACCATTTGCTATTTTTTTTTAATTTTTCTCAATTTAACCTACTAAAAAATATCAAAAATTTATTTTCTTCAATTGCAATGACACATTGAGGATACATTAGTTATATCACTTTGGAAGTATCTACAAAAACTTGCATCAAAATTCAACTTCTATGTACCCTTTTTAATTTTTGGAATTTCATGCAATTTGGGAAACAAAAAATATCTTTAAAAATTACTTTGTTATCCAATTGCAATAATATTGGTGAATGTATTAGTTATAATATTTTGTGATTATCTTGAAAAAATTGAATCAAAATTTGATTTCTAGATAGCCTTTTCCATTTTTTCAGATTCTATCAATTGTAACCCACTAAAAAAATGTTAAAAAATTATTTTTTTCCAATTGCAATGATATTTGGAAGATACCTTAGTTATATTGTTTTGGGAGGGTCTCCAAAAAATTGCTTCAAAATTCAATTTCTTGGTACCTTTTTATTATTTTTTTTGGAATTTTATGCAATTTAACCCACTAAAAATGTAAAAAAAAAAAATTATTTTCTCCAATTGCTATGAAATTTGGAGAATAAATTAGTTATGTTACTTTAGGAGTATCTACAAAAATTTGTATTAAAATTCAACTTCTAGGTACAATTTTTCATTTTTTTAAGATTTATTTTGCAATTTAACTTACTAAAAAATATCAAAGATTAATTTTTTCCAATTGCAATGATATTTGAAGGATATATTAGTTATATTACTTTGGAAGTGTTTGGAAAAATTGCAACAAAATTTAACTTCTAGGTACCTTTTTTCATTTTTGGAATTTCACCAAATTTAGACCAATTTTTTTTTTCAAAATTATTTTGTTATCCAATTGTAATTATATTTGGTGGATATATTAGTTATTTTATTTTCTCATTGGCTGCAAAAACTTGAATCAAAATTCAATTTGTAGACAATTTTTTCCATTTTATCATATTTTTCTGAATATAACCTACTAAAAAATGTTAAAAATTTATTTTCTCCAATTGGAATGATATTTAGATGATACATTAGTTATATTATCTTGGGAGGGTCTGCAAAAATTTGCATCAAAATGAAACTTTGACGTACCCTTTTTTATTTGTTGGTATTCTACACAATGTAACCCACTAAAATATATCAATAATTAATTTCTCCAATTGCAATGATATTTGGAGGATATATCAATTATATTCTTTTGCAAGTGTATTCAAAAAATTGCATAAAAATTCAAATTCTAGGTACCTTTTTAGGTTTTTGGGATTTTACACAATTTAACAAAAAAATGTGAAAATTTAATTTTCTCCAACGTATTATTTCTTTCTTAATTAAATACTCCCACGGATAAACTTGTAAAATTTTATGTGAATTTTTGCCAACGTATGTTATGACGTTAGAAAAATATTTGGAATTAATTCTAGCGAAGTTGAAATTTTATATGGAAGTCCCTTACACCTAAGGAGACTCCAAATAACAATTATTAATTTTTACTATGTGTAGTTTCCTTATTAACGTTTGTTCTTATTTGTTTTAAATATGAATTTAATGAAACTTTTTTCTACATTCAAATAATATTATTTTCTCACCAAAAAACATATTTTCTTGCCCAAATTTGCTCGCAATTAATACAGTTAAAATTCTCAAGTTCCAACTTCTCAAAATGTTTGATTTTTCTTAAAAACGTATGTTCTTCTTCATTTTAAATATGATTTGGATGAAACTTTTTCCCACATGCAAATAATTTAATTTCCTAACAAAATAACCCATTTTCTTCTTGAAATTCATTCTGGATTCATATAGTTCAATTTCTCAAATTCCTACTCTTCAAAATGTTTGATTTTTTTGAAAAGTGTTCATTCTTTCTCATTTTAAATATGAATTGAATGAATCTTTTTTTTACTTTCAAATAATTTAATTTCTTAACAAGATAATGAATTCTCTGGTCCAAATTCATTCTGAATTTTTAATTTTACTTTCTTGCTTAGTTAAATTAAAAAATTGAGAATTTTTCACACTTTTGGAACATCTATACCTCTTTTCTTTTATTCTTTTTTGGATCTCCTTAATTCTTATTATTCCTTGATGTTTATAAATTCATTTTTTCTTAGAAAACTCAGTCATAACATTTAATTTTAAAAACATAAGTTGCTAGAAAACATAATTCCATTTTTATGCAAAGTCCTTCCAAAAACATGCTTATAACTTCATATTTCTTTCTCCAAAATTTATGAAACTTTGCCCAACCATTTATCACACTTAATAAGTCTCATTTTAGGTGCATTTGGGCCACTTTAAGTGTTGTCTAGTTCTAGTTAAATTTTTAAAATCCCTTGTCACATTAAAAGTTTTTCGAGCAAGCTAAAAATAAAAGTTTGCCTTCAAAAATGTTTCTAGTTATTCCCTTGCATTTCCCACTCGTTTTGGTTGTTTTAAGGCTTCAAAAATATAGTCCACCAACTTTTGGTTATGTCCAAAAAAATTTCTAACACTTTTCGTTAAATAGAATGTGCTTACAATGTCAAATACACCTCTCTTTTTTACTTTTAAAAGTTAAGGACTTCTAGCCATCTTTGCATCCAAATAAAACACAATATAGGGCACTTATATAGTTAATAACCGACCACAAAAAACCACACATTAATACATATGCTTCCATGAAAATATAGGAAAATAAAGCTTAAAATAAAAACTGCATTGGAGAAAATAAAAGGGATAACAAACAACATTAGAAAACTATTTTGAAAATGGTTTTTCAAGCAACTAGAGATTAGCATTAGGCCATATTCCCCTTCATAAAGCATGAAGAAAAATGACTAGAAAGGGTGAGAGAATCTCCTCCTTACCTAGGTAAAACTTCACAAATTTTTTGGCATAAAAGTTTAGAAGAAGTGGTGTCCCATTCAACAACCCAACAATTTCCTCTACTACTTTTTTTCTTCCATCAGTTGGTGCAGACATAGTGGGACCTTGTAGGGGTCGAAATATACTAGAGGAGATGGAGAAGGGGTTGCATTTTGGGATGAGAAGTGAGGGAAAACAAGGCAATGCAACAAAAAATAAATTTGTTGCAAAGAGGTGATATTGGCAGTAAAAGTAAAAGGAAGAGGGACTAGCAACATAAGGGCCCCTCTTATAGTGTCCCATCCCAGGCTAGGGTTCCTTAATCCCAAAATTTAAATCCCCTATTTAATCCTTAATCCATGTTAAGTCTTTGGTTAGCTTAATTAACTTGTTTTCCAACTTGTTTAATCACTCTACACATCTAATTTCTAGAGTTAGTTTAAGTTTAATCAATATTAGCTAAGTTAATTGTTTTGACCATGAGTTATTTGCCATTCTACCATTCATGAGTTGACCAAAGTCAATATCAATATTTATTTCTAATTTATTTAAATTTTTTTCTCTCTCTAAAATTTTATGAGGCTTATTTATCACTAAATCACTTGAAATATTATTTTCTTTGACAACATTTTGTTTATCTCTATTCATGTTAAATTATTATTTCTCAACTAATTATTAAATAAAGATATTAATTATTTAAAATTATTGAATTTCCTATTTTTTTATAAATGAGTGTTACACTTATTAAAAATTACATGTCAAATATGAATGATTATGAATTTGTTTAGCATGTCACCAAGGAAACTAATATTCCTGTTATAAGTATGTAACTAGACTTGTCTTATAAATTAATTCTTATATAAGTGTTGGACTTGTTTTACTTATCAAAATGCAATATGTAGTGATGTTTGTTGATGATATTACACAGATTATGTTGTAGGCCATTACACACGAGGCATGTGATTATTGAATTAAGCCTTTGTATGAGACCCAATTAAAGATTATTTGGAGATATATTGCTAGGAACTCGGGAGTGAAAATAAGCTATAAAAAAAGAAGATTCTAAAATTGTTTCTCCTGTTCTTGATACCACAATAAGAGACTCAAAAAAGATCAATTCAAACTTCAAAGATTTTGATGTTGATAAACTGAATGATTCTTTTGCACCTTCAGCAAAGAAGCCCTATGTAATATTGTCAAACAAATTGCATCAGCAATTTGTCAAGGAATGCAAGTTGGTCTTGATAGTATGATCAATTCTTTACCATTTGTTTTTCTTTGTTCATACAATTTTTGGATTAATTCTTTGTAAGAATTATAGTACATGTATATATAAGACATAATTATATAAGACTTATAATTAATTTTCTTCCTTGATTATTTTTCAAAGGTACAACCACAAAGGACTTTTGAAGTGGGGAATATCCCTATTGGTTTGGCAAGAGATCATCTTGCTAGTCATTGTAACACCCTTAATTTTAGAAAATAGGAAATTCAATAATTGGAAATAATTAATATCTTTATTTAATAATTAGTTGAGAAATAATAATTAACAAAAATTATAATAAATAAAATGTTATCAAAGAAATTAATGTTTCAAGTGATTTAGTGATGAATAAGCCTCATATAATGGTATAAAAATAAAAGAGAGAAAAAGAGAAAGAAATTAAATTTCTAAAAAATAAATTAGAAAAATGTTGATGTTGACTTTGGTAAACTTATTAATGACAGTATCGTAAATAATTGATTGTCAAAAAATTAGTTTAGCTTAACTTGATTTAACTTAAACTAACTCAAGTAATTAGTTCTTAGAGAGCATAATTAGACTAGAACCAAGTTAATTAAACCCACTTAAGGGGTTGACCTTCATTAAGCACCAATTAGAGGTCTTAAACTCATAATTAGTGAACCCTAAAATAAGTGGGCCCTATAAAAGGACCCACTACGTGTAACGCCCAACTAATTTCTTATAATAAAAGGAAATACTCCAAATAATAAGAAGTATTTTAATTAAATTTAAAATTTAAAATTCCTTTACTTTGGAGAAAAACATGATATTTATAAATCTTATGTCACTGAATGCTAATTGCTATACAAATTTTAATTAACAACATGTTCTAATATTTTTGCAGTCATTTCATATTAGAAACCAAATTCTCAATTTAATAAATATCACATAAACATTAAATTGCAATAGGTAGAGGATACAAATTTCTAACCTGATTTTGAGACAATAATTTATAGTCACAGTGTCATCACATTCCCTAGGTAATCAACACAAAATTTATCATTGTAATTAATATGAACCAGTAGACCACAAAAGAAATTTTTTAAAAAAAATAAAAAATAAAAAATTACACCACATCATTTTCAAAAGAAGACAAGACCTAACATACTAGCTTACAAATTCTAGTCATAGCCTAATAGCAAAGCTCTGTCTATCATTCTGGTGTCTGCCTACAATCCTCCTTCTCTAGTCTGATGGCTTAGAAGGGTCTTCTTCCTTAGATGACTTTTCTTGGCCCTCTTGCTTCACTATCTCCATGGATGTCGAATCTTCGGTAGGGGTCGAGCTTGAAGGTGCCAAGCTCTAGTCTATCCAGTGCTCTAGAAACAAAAACCCACACCCAATACGTGGATTGTACGGTTGAAAAACAGATCCTAGAGGAACACCTTCAAGGGAGTCAACCTCATCTAGAGACTTGTCTCCGTTAGCAGTCAGGCTAGAGTGGTTCAAGATGGTTCAACAGCATTGGTGGAGCGGGTGGTGCTCGAATGTAACTCAGAGATAGAGGAACATGAATCAAACATAGCTTGTAAAAGTTTCGTCTTCATACAGAGGGTCATGGACCCATTGCCTTGTAACGACCTAAAATATTTACTAATTTATTTTATGAGTTTTAATTACAATTAGACAAGAAGTTAAAGATTAACTTTCATTCATTAATTTACATCAATATACAAAAAAATTATTGTTACTTATGCATGATAGAAATTAAAATCCAAGACTCTTCTTTGTCTCCAGAATTCTCAGATAGATCTTCTTCTTCAGAAGATTCTTTCCTCAGAGATGGCTTGGTGCTAGTGAGAGTAGAGGTAGAAGGTTGGTTGGGATTATTTGGTCACCTTTTTCTAGGGTGTGATGAGATTTTGGGAGGAGAATTTGAAAATCTAGGAGGTACAATTTGAGTTAATATTATAGGGAGATCTATCTGACTAAGTATAGAAGTTGAAAGGGGATTGACAGGAAAGAAAGTGAATCGAACATTTTCGATATAGATATCTAGCTGGTACAAGGGATCTCTAGTCCATCTTTCGTAGAGAGATGTTATAGATAAGTGAAATAATGGACGATAATTGTAAGTCATCTTGTCTTGAAAAATGTAGGATTTATAGGAGTGAGTCACCTATTCTCCATCAAACACTACAATGGTGTACCTGTAGACGTTTACTCTCCACTCACCATTATGTATTGTAACATCCCACCTTTTTGACAATATATTTATATATGATCATATTTCTAGAATTTATCTACTATATATTCTGGGTTTAATTTATTTAGAATTTAAGAAGAAAATTAGTAGAATATTGATTAGAGAAGAAAGAAAGTAAATAAGATTTTGTTCAATATAAATTTAAAATTTTAAAAGAATGAAAAATATAAGTTTTAGTCCATAAAGAAATAAGAATAGAAATTTAGAAGGATTAAAAATAGAATTAGAATAAGAATTTATAGAAATTAATTAAATTTTTAGGAGTTAAGGAAAAAATTAAATAATTATTTTTAAGACAAAATTAATTAAGTCTCATCAAAATAAATAGATTTTTATGAAAAATAAAATTTAATTCAGTGGAAGAAAATATAATTCAAATCATACGATTTTTGAAAGAATTTAAAAATATAAAATACAATTTATATAAATTAAAAACAGGAAATAGAAAAAAAATATAAAAAAAATAAAAGAAAAAGAATAAGAGAAAAGAAAGAAGAGAAGAGAAAAGGCGCTAGGGAGGATCGAACCCACGACCTCGGGGTAGAGAGAGGAAGGCAACGCTTTTAGCCAACTAAGCTACCCACGTGGGGCAGCAATAAAACAAAATAATAACTACAAGTAGTGAAAGCGTTGGGTTAAAAGCGAAAATAAAAACGTGAAGTAATAGAAAGGATTGGGGAGGATTTGAAGGGAGTGACATGAGGGTCGAAGAGAGAGTTAGACACAGGGATTTCCATTTGACTGATAGGCCCATCACTGTTATTTTTACGGATTAAATTCTATTTAACCCTTTTCAAAAACCATTGACCACCATTGAAGTTGTTGAGTCACCTTCAACTTGGAGCCACTTTTCCTTCTTTGCCAGTTCGAGCTACCCTATGCCCTTCAAAGCTACCCCTATCACCGCCCTAGCTTAGACATACTTCGCCGTGAAGAAAGGAGGACCACGAAGGCTTATGAAAGGGGATCGAGGTTCAAATTTAAGAAATATACAGAGAATTTCAATCCCTGAATTCTCTCTCGTTTCTTCATCAAATTGCTCCAAACTTGTCTCAATAGATTCAAAATTTTATTGCAAACCTTTCTGTTGAAGAAATTCGAAGGATATTGCCAAGAATCACAAAATTATAGAGGACTATGAACTTCGCCATTAACGAATTAGGAAAGCTTCAATTAAGGTAGGAGGAGTTATCATTTCTCAAAATTTGATTCATAGAACTATTCTATGTTACTTTAATTTGGTTTCTGCATAGTTTCATAATCTAATTTTCACTATAGCTCATTAACCAAATTGGAATTGATTCATTTCAAACTCTGGAAAAATTGAATTTGTTTGGGTATTTCTAAGCTTCGTTTTAATCAATTAAAGGTTGGAAACATTAGAATAGAAGTAAACAAAGATTTCTAAGTAATTTAATTATAAAAAATGAGAAACGAAAAAAAGTTCCCAAATTTGAAATTCTCTGGTTTAAACCAGAGACAGAGGTTGAAAATGAAGTGAAAATAACTATTTTGCCCCTCGGTGTAAAAATTATCAAAACATCCTATTATGTTTTCTTAAAATGTAGGGTAATTTCTGTCATCCAAGCCATGAAAAATTACCAGAAGATAGTTCTAATCATTTAGAAATACATGAGATAAAATTTTCTTAGAAAATTTAAATAAAAATTTAATTTTTTTGAAAAATTCCAAAAATACCCCTATGTGAGAAAATTATGATTTTAAGTCTGTTTTAATCAAAATATTGAGGGAAAGATTTTAGGATCTGTTAGAGACATGCCTAAGATCACTTTTGAAATTTCAAAATCCTTAAAAAAAATTATATTTTCAAAATGACCAAAATACCCAACGCTTAAAAATGAGTATTTTTGTCCTTTTAGGCCAATTTAATTTTTAGAAAATAGCCTAAATACCTTACTTTATGAAGTAGTATCTAGCTTAAAATTTGGGGGTATGGATTCGATATAAATAATTAACAAAGGTAAATTTTCACAAAATGACCAAAATACCTATATGATATAAAACTGAGCATTTTATCATTTATAGGTTATTCCAATTTCATAAAACATGATCTAAAATTATTCTTGGTAATATTAAGACCTTTTCCAAAAGTTAAGGGTTAAACATAAAATAAAAACATTAAAAAAGCAAATAATTATAAAATGACCAAAATGTCCTTACTTCACAAAATTCATTTCTTTATTCTGAAATACTTTTTGAACTAAGAAAAATATTAGAAAGCTTTAGAAACCTGCATATGAAGTATTCTAGGAAAGAATTGTGAAAAGAAAATCCTAGAAAACTATATTTTATAAAAATGACTACAATACCCCTACCATAAAAGGTTTTATTATTTCACTGTTAGAGCCTTCTAAGCCCAGGAAAGACAAACTTATAATACCTTAATAACTATATAAGATGTTGTGAATTGAAAATGATGATAAGAATACCTAAAGGTCATATTTTTGAAAAAATGACCATATTACCCCTGCCCTATTATTTGAATATAAAATGTATGCTTAATTTTTGTGAATCATTGATTAAACCTTAGAATGTATTGTGTTGATGATATCAATGTGGTTGAATAATTTTGCTATTTGTGGAAGGCAGACATACTTGTTAACTGTCAATTAGTGATAGTAATTCATGAAAAATCCTAGGATAGTTCATGAATTGAGATATGCTCAGACAATGACGATAAAGTCTAGAGTGATTGTGATGTACAAATGGATGTTGTCCATTGAGAATCCTGATATGACAAATGTGATAAGGAAGGTAGACCAAATTGAAAATCCTATCGAGTGAGAATTTAAGACAGAGGATGCAATGGTTGAACACAAAAGATACTTGAGAAATGTACGCAGGCTCTGGTGAGACCTTGGGGGTAGATGAGGTGCCAAGTTGTGAACCGTTCGGAGTAAAGAGGGTGTAACAAAATTGGCTTGGCGTCCTCGACAAAGCGAAGCATTACCGAGATTCGGTTGAGAGTACTTTGGACCAAGTACCAAGCAGGGTATGTACTCCTAATCGTCAACCAAAAGTTACAAATTGGATCTTCAATGATATGCTCGTGTAAGCCCTCCCGGAGTTAGTAGTATAGGAGGCTACGAAGGGCTCTGAAACGATTAGAAAACCTAATTAGGCACGAATGGTGAGATGAAGGACTATGTTAGATAAACCACTTTCTATTATGTATGTGTATGTCCTAGAATTGATAGCTCACTCCTACACCCCCTTCTCTTTCAGACTAAGCATGGCTAACGAATTTCAACCACTTTTTCATTTGACGATTTTTCCCTTAGAAGGGAGATGGACTTAACGACAGAATCTAGGACGATGATACATTCATAAGATATGTTCGATTCGCATTTCAACCCATAAACATTGTAATACCTTGGTAGTTGCACCACGTAGACTTGCCAGTAGTTCTTTTTCAAACTCTGTCACCCAGATTCCTTAATGTACTAGCTAATCGGAGACGACCTCAAAATCCTCAACCTCCTTAATCATCAATGGGAAATGTACAAGCTAGTAATATGAACCAAAGGGAAGAGTCAATGATGAAGAGGATCCCTCTGAAGCTTAAGATTAGACAGAAATAAGTCACTAAAGAGTTTAGTTAAAAGTTTTTGTTTCTAGTGTTTTGATCATAATGTTATGTGATGTATAACTTTTCTACTGTATGTATAATAAAGTAAGTACTTGAAATGGATGTGATATAACGAGATAGTTTATTCTTAAATTGTAATTCCCTAAACGAAATAAGAGATAAATTTTATCTATGCAATAACTCTTGAAATGTTATCTATTAAATTAAAATAAATAAAAAGGGGTGTTACACATATCCTATATATATTACGAACGCATTAGAGACTTACGCAAAATGTATTGTTTTATCCATAATTTGAACTTTATGAAACAATCGAGAGTACATATTCTGGTCTAGTACAAGACTCAGATACTCTCCACCGATCATGGTAATGCTCTACGATGTTGGGGTTGCCAAGTTGGCTTAGTGTGACTGCCTTTTTCTAGAGCGGCCCACAAACTTGGTCCCTTTACACCCTAAGGACTTACATAGCCTACATACATTCCTCAAATACCTTCTGTAGTAAACCCCTTGCATTTCTCCAATCTTGTATCTCACATGAATTACAATTTAACAACTACTTTCTTCCTTCTTTCTATTAAGTCTCCAAGTACAAGATCCAACTCACATTTACTAATGTGAAATCACGTCTTATATCAATCGTTTATTCTTAATAACATCGATTTGGTCAATTTATCAATCATCTTGGCTCTTTTCTAGCCAAATAACATACTATGGGAGGGATCATTATGTCATGAAAACTTATCAAACTTTTTATTTCTCATTGTCTACTATCCTAGGGTTTCATTTAACGTGAGCTTCCTTTATCAATCAAATGAATCATGATCAGAAAAAAAAAAAGTTAGATATATCAATAATGATAGTACATACATTATGAAGAAAGTTATGAGAATATTCATAATTTACTTAAAATTCTCAAATTTTATTAAGTTATACAAGAAGGATATTTTAGTCATTTTACACCTCATTTATGGACTTTATTGCAAAAACTTATTTTTATATCCCATGTATTGAATAATGATTATTCATTAAGATGGAATGATCTATTAAAATTTTAAGTTTTAAATCAATTTGGGTTACTTTTAATAGAAAGGGTATTTTAGTAATTTTATCATCAAAAGGATATTTTTGGTCATTTTAACTTTATAGAAATTTTCTTTCTAACTTTGAAATAGATGTATAAGATTATTAATTCTATTAATAACTAGGGGCATTTTAGTCATTTTCATAAAATTTATTTTTAAGAATTTCTATCACATTTTTTACTTTAAGATGAAAATACGTTTGATTATTTCAAGTGTAGAAGATCCTACCTACCTTCTCTCTAAATTATAATAGTAAAAACAATAGGAATTTTTAAATTTATAACTAGGGATATTTTAGTCTTTTTATACAATTTTAAAGTTAATAAATTTGAAGTCATAATTAATCTTTAGTATTTTTGCTAGAGTATAGAATAAAGGTTTATTTTTATTCTTTTCCTAAATTAGAAAATGAAGACAGCAAAATTATAAAATTTTGGCTTAGGGGGTATTTTGGTAATTTCCATGCTAGGGGCAAAATGGTCATTTGACCTTTGGCTTCTTCAACATTTGGATCATATACACCATTTTGGTTCGAAGTTGGATTTTGAACTTGCTGTAATCTTCCCCACCCACCTTGTTGGGTTAAATGCATAAAATTCGACTTCCTTACTTGGTAAAATCACTAATCCACACATTGAATCATTGTAATCTTTGTAGCTTTTAAATTTTAGAACGAGAACATAGAGTGAATCATATGCTGATTCAATTTTTGCTTTCTCTTGACAATTTTGAGAAGTTTTCTATCCATAAATCTTCAAATATCAATTTCGAACTTACGCAACTTATAATTTTACCAAAAATAGTCAAATTAGACAGAATTAATATACTTATATTTGAAATTTCAAAGCTTTGGGTTCAAATTGTTTTTCATGAATTTGACCACCTTAGATTGTTAAACTTTCAAAAATTCAAATTCGAATCACCTAAAACGATTCTAACATTCAAAATTGAAGAAAAAGTAACTCCTCCTACCTTAATTTTGATTTTTCCAGTGAAGAATTACAGAATCCGGCGAAGCACCGGCAAGTCTTCCAATCGGCGAAGGCACGAGGTTGACGAAGGTGCTTCCATGGCAGTGAAAAAGAAGAAGAACGAGTAACGAATATTGGAGTTTATTTTTCATAAGATGCCAGCGATGGGTCTAGCGGTCTAACTAATAATTCTCCTCTTCTATTCCTATGCATGCCTAAAAGGGGGTAGGTTCGGGTTTTAGCCATCCCCTTTTTACTTTTTGCTTTTACTTATCCCGACCTTTTTGTCTTTAGTATTTAATGTCTTGTAATAATGCTACCCATAGTGGGTAGCTTGGATGTTAAAAGCCGTACCTTCTCTCTTCTTTGCCCTAGGTTCGAACCTTTCCCACAGCTTTTCGAATTTTATTTTCTTTCCCTGTCCTTTTACTTTTTCTTTTATTTTTTGTTTTTATTTTTAAATTTATTATTTTTACTTCTAAAATTTTTCTAAAATTCCTATAAATCATTTTATATTTTTCCTCACATGTTCCTATATTTTCTTTATCAAAAGTAATTTTATAAATTTTGTAAATCTATTTGTTATGTTTTTTATTATAAATCTCAAATTTTATTTTAAAAATCCAGATTATTATTTTTAATTTTATTGTTCTAATTTCTTATGTCTTATACTTATTTAAAAATTCTATGATGTATAATTGCCTATTTTAAGAGTTATTTTATTCTTTTATTATTAATTTTTTTTTATTCTACTTAGACTATTTTATTAATCTTTGCCTATTAATAATAATTTTTTATTCTACCTCATGATCAATTCAAGTTTTTATCTAAAAAAAATCTCTTTTCTTTAATAATAATATTCTAATATTATTTCTTCCTAAAGGTTTAAATTTCAAAATAATTAATTATCATTATATAAAATTTAAAAACAAGATGTTACACGCCCCGCTATAGGCTAGATGGATAGTCTGAAAATCAGCCTAAATGGTTCCACCATCTAGATTTGGAAAAAATAAGAGTGTAAGGGGTGAATCCTCTACCCTCTCAATAGACTATTCAAAACACAATTTTAATTACTCACTTTTTCATCCTTTTTCATCACTACGATGTTCTTACTTGTTTATTCTACTAATTGCATTTTGGGCTTCTCGTTGCCTCTTTGTATTCTAACTCCTAAAGGACTTACACGATATGTCTTAATATTTCCTTATTTGCTTTTCGGGTGATGGTCAGAAGTACATATTCTGCCTAGTACACAAATCAATATACTCTCAACCAAACATGGTAATGCTTCATATTTGTCGGGGACGCCAAACCGGTTGCGTGAATCCCTCTAATCTAAGAGTCGTAACAACTTGACACCTTATACTATCCTAAGGACTCCGAGAGCCTACAAACATTCCTTAAGTACCATATTATGGTCAACTCATGCAATTTTTCAGTCTTAATTTTTCACACACGAAAAAATTTTATTTTCTCAATGTGCATTTTATTTTTGTTATTCCTATTTGTCTTTGTTTTCCAGAGATAATATACCATGTCCCTTCTCATCGGAACATATCTCAATCATAAAAATTTTCCCCTTCTAAATACAGGAATAAAACATGCAATCATATCAATTCTAGTTTATGTTTATCAACTAACAGGTAATAATAATTAGTAGGGATAATGAGTGCCTCTTATTTCAATACATACTTTATACACAAACATTTTTCATTATCAATTATAATTATAAGCACTTATTATGAAAATAAAAAGTAAAAATAAAAAAAAATAATTGACTCTTTATTGCTTCTAACTTCTTCCCAAAATCCTAATCCTAAATTCAAAATCCTAATTCCTAAGTCTATCTTTACTGTCTCTTATCATAAAAAAAATCATTGTTATTGTTATTACCATATTATTATTA